>JNEY01000732.1:58968-72696 GCA_020875895.1 Aphelenchus avenae
CCTTTAGACGCAGTACCAGTCGCATTCCAAGCCGTAAACCTTGCCCTTTCCGAGAATAGCATTGTGGCCGTCGTCAGCAAGCGCTACATCATCTTCTCCTTCGCCCTGTACTTCTTACAGATACTGTCGACGCTTCTCGCTGTGTGGCTCCTGCAGCGTCGCTTGGCTACGTCTCCGAAGGCGGTAAGCTCAGGAGGAGAAGAAACCAATTCGTAGTCACATGTATCAGCGTTAATTATGTGTGCTTTTTTTATTCAATACTAAACTTTCTATCTTTTAGGCGCAGTCGGAGAGATCTCAGCGAAACCTACGGCGCTTTCTGATGTTTTCGATTGCACCCAATGTGGTCTTGATCATGTTCGCGGTCAGGGAGATTATGCTCATCTTTCGTAACAATTCTCAGTAAGTGAACTTTGAACGCAACCCCCCCCCCCCCCACCATAATATAAATGCACTAAGGGGAGAGGTCTTGTTTTAGCAATTTAACATTGCCCTTCCCCCACAAATAAATGTTTGACTCGTTATACGCCATGACCCCCCGTAGTACACTGCTACCGCTGTTAGAGCACGGTAGACGATACGAAAAATTGGAAACATTGTGATTGTTCTCCATTCGTCTATGTCTAGGTTCATGATGGACCTCGATACATCCGTGCACGACGTTCAACAGGTCGTCTTCGCCATGAAACCGTCCATTGACGCGCTGTCGACACTTCTCTTTCTAGGAGAATACCGTCAGCATATCACAGCCGCCGGTCTGAGCCTGGGTCGTTGGCTGGTTGAGAAGTGTCAGCGACCACCCGCACGCGTTGTGACGATCGGATCGTCGCGGACGACCTCCTTCGCGGTGCAGAAACAACCGTCCCGTTTTCATCGCCTGATTAAACCGTCAATGTTTTCAACGAAGCATGCGTCCAGCAACATGCAAGCTTGACTTAATTTCCAAGCACGAAGTATTCAATGGAAGCCAGAACGGCGGACCTGGAGTAAGCAAAATTGAATTCATTTTTCCCATATGCTTATTATTGTCGCTTACTTGTACATATAGATCCATTTCATACGAAGTTTCATATCCGTCTTCCCACACGCACTTTTTACGGCTCTTTGCCTTTGATCGAACAACCTAGGTACGCATAAAGTACGATGATCGACAGTTCGGCGGTACTGGACTCACGCAATGTCCAGTTGGGTTGGACTCCAAACGCTCTCTCTTCCACGTATGACTCTTTGTAATAGTGAGCACAACAAAACAAACTAGAGAATAACGCTCCGAAAGCGGCATCACATGGTTGTGTCTCAATGAACTGAACGTGGTTATAACGGGTATACGCGTTACCGGCAATTTTGAGAAATCAGGCAGTATGTACTTTACCTGAAAATATATTACCTGAAAATAAATCGCCGGCAATAATATCGCCTAATTATCATATTGCCGGTATCATACAGGTATGCAGATACCGCCAAATACACGCATGACGTCGGCAATGATGCGAGGACGAGCGTGTTGCACACGGTGAACAAGTAAACGGTTAAGAAAGTCGACAGAAAAAGAGCCAGCCAAAATTCGAACAAAATTGAAAAAGTGAGCAACAGACTTCGCATATTAATCGGAGTACACCGCAGTCGCGATCTCACTCGTATCCGCACCGTCTTCAAGTACAAAAGGATTCCGCATGAGAACTGTCGTCATGACTTCGCCCATGCGGCGTATATGAAAAGTCCTGTGTCCACGCGGTCGAAAGCGCCGGATAAGTCGTCTTTCGACCCCCCCCCCCCCCATCGTGCCGCCGATCTTGAAGGGCTTCGCGATTGTCTCCTCCGCGATCTAGGTCCAGGCGATCGACGACCCGCTGCAGGTGGACTGATAAGAATTTACCTTTCCCCCACAACTAACTATTCGATACCCCCCCCCCCCCTCCGTCGCGTCGTTGGCTTAAGTTTACAGCCGTACGCCTCAAATGAGCTTCGTAAGGGTCTCCAATCTTCAAACATATGCTTAACCGGTTTGATTTATCAAAACACGTACACTCGGAAGGAGCTCTAATACCTTTCAAGCTCTCAGCTGGGCTCCTAAATATTAGGGCAGCCCGTAATCACGGGATATACGTTTGTCTTAAACGCGTTAACGAAACGGGTTGCCAAAGAAAAAAAAAACGCTGTTCTAAGTTTGCTAAAGACGGAATGACTCGAAGCGCCTTGCATTGCATGCGTTCTCCCATAGCACCAGATTCGTTACGTAGTTTCGACGGAAGAATACAGGAAGGCGACCAAAACTACGTGAGCATCGCGTGTTTCTTTTGAGCCCGAATGCGCTAAGCATTTGCAAGGCATAATAGGGCGCACAAGTTTCTGCGTGATTTCATCGAGTCACGTGCTAGGATTTGTTGCGTAGCTTTTCCGTTTTTCGTAGATTACGTAGTCGGCTCATTAGTGTATAAAAGAGAACTCGAACTTCATTCGACGAAGAGTTCGTGGCCTCGCTTATTAAATCCAACGCAACCCGATTTTACTGTTTTTACATTTTCCATAATCATGAATCCTTCGAGTGCAACGTATGCGTCGAATGTGACCGAGCAGGCAGTGGTTCAGGCTACGACCGAATGGGATTACGAAAATTCTGGCATCGAACTTGTCGTCAGCTTGGACACAATCTTTAGGGTTGCGAAGGTATGTCGCACGGCTTTGGCCTTCCATCGTACAATAAGGACTCTTAATGAAAAAATACTTTCGTCCCCATTGTATAAAAAAAACTTCGCCGCCGTTCACCACAAAGTCCGATATTTCCCTCTTCAGCTTTCCAATTACCCTTGAAAATTTAGTACTGCCGCTTAAGTTCTAGTTTTCCTGCGAAAGCATTAGAATTACCCTTAACTTGAAAACGCTAGCGTCGCTGGGTGCGCGTTAGCGCACGCGAGAGGCTACTTAAGTTGTTGGCGTCTAAAACCAAAGGTTTAGAATTCTTATAGTAGTTGGCTAAATTATATCCGTATGTTTTTTCGCCTGTTCGTCTTTGAATACTTAGTCGCACCTGCAGATATTGCAGATACGCATCTTCTTTGAAAGTCTCGGCATGGTACTCATCGTTCTGATTCTACTCCTTTCGGTGAACCGTCGAACCACCTCACGCATAACTATCATGCCGAGAATTTTCACCGTAAACCTCATGCTGGTCAATTTGGTCCATTGTGTGTTTGGTTCTTTTACGACTTGATCATGTTGAATGAAAAACTCGCGATGTTGCTTTTTCGAAAGCGGACGTAAGTGTATCTCTCACATGCCCACCAAAGACCGGAAAAGCCTTGTACTGACCCACGCACATAGCCGTTGGTAGCGGTTTAGTCATTGGTATTTTTCACAAAGCCATGTACGTTGAGCTTACCTCAAAGTGCTCTGTTTAAGATGTCGTTCCAATCGCTTTCCAACTGATCAACAACGGGTTCACCAAGGACCACTCTACCGCCGCCACTAAGCGCTACATCGTCTTTGCGTTCGTGCTCTACCTCTCGCTTTTTTCGCACTGTGGCTGCTGTACCGGCGCTTCGGAGCTTCGCCAAAATCAACACAATCGGCTATTTTCCAGCGGAACCTTCGTCGTTTCTTGATGTTCTCAGTGGCACCGAATTTCGTGCTAGTGGTCTTCGCATTGAGTCACACCATCTTCTTCTTTCGGTGGAGATCCCAGTAAGCAATCCGCACTATGTTCAAGCGAATACGCCTCTCCCATAGTATAGTAATTTGTTATGAAAAATCCTTACTCAAGACGTTCCCTCACCGATAAACTACCAGATATTTGCTATTGCTTATTTAGGTTCATGATGAACCTCGACATCATTGTGAGGGACATTCGGCTTATCGTGTTTGCTATGAAGCCCACTATCGATTCGCTGTCGACGCTTCTCTTTCTCGGCAAGTACCGTCAGCACCTCACTGCAGCCGGCAAAGCCGTAGGTCGCTGGCTCGTGGAGAAACGACTGCGCGCACCTGCGCGCATTGTGCCCGTCGCAGCGGCGTCCTCTACAAACCCGTTGTCGGACCGACTTGGACCCAGCCAAACACTTCAACAGCGAAGGCTACCGCTTGCTGTTGACGGATATCGACGCCTGTAAGAAGATCTGATCGAAGCAAGACATACTCTGTGTTAACAATAAGGTAACTATGTGTTGCGTATAACTGCGTCCAGATGGCATTCGCGTTTCCTTTAAATGTGCCTGGGCATGCTTTCAGACACCCATTGATATTAAGGGATCCGTCAACAATCACGAAACCGAGTTTCGCTGGGACCAGATAGGTTTTCTGCTGCGCCATTTCTGCGGCTGTAAAACGACTAAGCGGATCAAGCCATCCTCTGTGCGTGTGCTGCAGCCGAAGTTTTCGGCTGAAGAATGTACAAGAACTTTCCGACCTGAAACCTGACAGGGTAAACTTCATTAATTTCAAAACTTGTTCAGTCGGTGCGCTTGAATAGTAAGGCTGTTTACTGCCGATATGTTTGTTACAGCGTTATCTTCTCTTCACATTATACCACAACTTTGTCTTTTAAACTAGCCCATACCTAGATACTTATTTCGGAAAAGTAGTTTCTTCCAGGAGGAGTTCTAAAAGTGAGTTAGGTATGTTTAAGCCTGGTATGCCATCTGACCTTCGTGGAAACCGTAGGCACTTCCTATTGATATAGACCTTTAGCTACATCATGGCACCCATGTGGGAGGGGTAAAAGATCGGTAATGAGAAAGGCACTCTACCTAAGTGACTGGCCAATATGATTAGCTTTCAAGCCAGGTAAAGCGGTTACTTGCAATCATATTTCTGCACCACTTAATGATTAAACTAGGAAGTGGAGCAATAGCAGCAATTATTATTTTTGGGGATCTACGAGGTCGTAGGTCGCATACCTCACACGCCAAGTCTTTCGGATGGTGCTACCAAAGACACTCAATTCCGATTTATAGGACTCGTCGGTTTTCGCTTTGCGATTGCAGCAGGCCGCCGTAAATGAAACCGAACATCTCCGCTATGGATGGGGGCGGCCTCGTCCTAGCCTTTTCGCATCATTCTCTGTTGTGCAACTGCGTTTCTCTCGTCACTGAATTTGCTTGCTAAGAATCATATCGCCTTTTCCTGAGAACTATGTATATCGTTGGAAATACGTCCAACAAAGGATCGCATCATCCGTGTACGGCTTCGTAGACGCCTTTACCGCGAAAACAACGCCCATAAGAAAGTTCTGACAGGCATAGTTCACCTAACATTGCGTGCTATGCCCCTGCGTGTTTACGGCGTCGTAGACCGTTCCGCCCGCAAAGTACTACAGTTCAAGCAGCGGCTTCGACCATCATTTGTCTTAAGCTTTATGTGCTTACCAAAGACGGAGCACTACGGTGGGCAACTGAGTCTCGATGCTGCTTGAGTAGCATAAACAACTCACTATTCCCGTGGTTTCATGTCTATTGGCAGCTTTTTCTGGTCATTTCCAGTGTCATACAATTCACAGTATACGTGGAGTGGACAATGCTGCTTTATCGTCCCGCCTGACCCGACATTATTCACAAATCATCCGAGAAAGCGTTTAACATCAGGTGATTTTAGACCATGCATACACTAAGTAAGAACGTCTCCCTCCGTACGACGAAAGCTGCAAAAATTCGGATGACAACAGAATCCGGAATCGAACCCGAAGAAGGGTTCGTCAAAGTCCTCGACATGGACCTAATGGCGCGCATTTCAACGGTAGCTAGCAAAAAGCATTGTTTGGAAACGTAAAAGGTGAGTTCCAGGCATGCGTCGTATTCGAAGTCATCGGTGTGGCTCTCATCCTCCTTCTCCTGCTGCTCTCCGTCAGCCGTCGGACTTCTTCGCGTGTGAACCTTGTGCCCCGCATCTTCACCATTAATCTCATGCTCGTCAATCTGGTCTACTGCTTGTGTGGATTCGTATTCGACTTTCCCATGTGCAACGCAGCGTTCAGCACTTGGATGTCGGATAACGGACGTAAGTTAGACGGAGAACAGCAAACGCTGTGGAGTAAGGCGCCGTAGTATGCAAGTCACGAAGTCTACGTTCTTGCCACAAAAATACATACAAACGCTGTTAGCCGCTATGATGCAAGGCTGGGATCCCCAAAATACAAATCGATCCGAATCCGAAGGCCAGACATAAAATTGAAGCGTAATCCGGATTCGAAGTTCGAAAAAAGCGTCGGATTTCCGAAGCTCCGAAACCGAATCCGAATCTTTTCATTTGTCCATTTCTTACTCTGTACTAGACAATTTTGACCAAATTTTAAACAAGTGGAGAGAAGGCGTCTGAGGGCGGAAACTCAGGTGACAGCTTACTTTGACAATGTGTTCTAAAAATCTTGTGGCCAAAATATTGCGCGCCTAAGGAAAAATTCGAGTGACATTTTGACTAAAACGATGAAAAATTTCCTTCTCTTGGCGCCTGGTGGCATGTCATTTTTCCTAGTTCAAATTTTGGAAAAATTTGGTTTTTGGACCGAATTCGAGTTACCGAAGTCCTATGTACCGGATTTCCGAAGCCGAATCCGAAGTTCGATTTCAGCCCTGCTATGATGCTCGTACCGCTGCAATCCATAGTACGATGCGGCAAAAGATAGCCATGTGTGAAACCTTGGCCAGAGTTGTTAGAAATTGCTCAAATGCACAGGAACAGACGATAAATATCATCAGGCTTTGAAGTAAGACATTTAGTCTACGAAACCATCGTATTTCCCGCAATGGACGTACGGAACGTGATGTTCCTCGTGTTCTGCAGCTCATTCGTTCCGATGATGGTGATGACGATTGCCGCCTGCTACAGTCACAGTCAGTTCACGAAGCTCTCTTCGGCTGTGGGTTTTGGGATCGTTGTGCTCGTTGCTGGTGAGTATTTATTCGGATAAGAAATCGTTCTTTCATACCATCGGAGAACTGTGCCTTTAGACGCCGTCCCAATCACATTCCAAGCCGTAAACCTCGCCCTTTCCGAAAACAGCATTGTGGCCGTCGTCAGCAAGCGCTACATCATCTTCTCCTTCGCCCTGTACTTCTTACAGATACTGTCGACGCTTCTCGCTGTGTGGCTCCTGTAGCGTCGCTTGGCTACGTCTTCGAAGGCGGTAAGGTCGTTAGTAGGAAGTATGAGATTCGTTGACCCTAATCGGTTTGCACTATTTGCATTGCATACTTAGACGACTCTATGTCTTCTAGGCGCAGTCCGACAAATCTCAGCGAAACCTACGCCGCTTTCTGATGTTTTCCATGGCGCCCAACGTGATATTGGTCATGTTCGCTGTCAGCGAGATTATGCTGTTCTTACGAGCTAATTCTCAGTAAGCGTTTGAGCATGGCCGTATATAAAGCAAACTTCGGTATTCCATATTATCTGCGAAACTGCATTCCGCAAAAAGGATTCCGGGAGCTTGAGGTTGAGGTCTGACGGGGACGAGCCCTCACAACGCTTAACTTCACCAATGGGGATACTATTTTTTTATCTACTTTTTTTTTGTGAAATACGGCATTGTGAAAGGAGGCTCTATTCATCATTGCCCTAGGTTTATGATGGACCTCGACACGACCGTTAGCGACGTTCAGCAGGTCGTCTTCGCCATGAAACCGTCCATTGACGCACTGTCGACACTGCTCTTTCTCGGAGAATACCGTCAGCATCTCACAGCCGCCGGTCTGAGCGTGGGTCGCTGGCTGGTAGAAAAGTGCCAACGTCTGCCCGCGCGCGTTGTGACCATCGAGCCGTCGCGTACAAACTCATGGGCGTCGCATACGCGGGCGTCCCATCTGCATCGACAAACTGCGCCGTCACTGTCTTCAGCACAGCACGCGCAGGCTTGATCTTATCCCGAGCCAATATCACCTTTGAAGTTTCATTTAAAAAAAACGGCAATATAGGCCTAAGCCGAGTTCTGAACGTTTTGGTCACGGTTCCACCTTGGTATTTTTGCCTTATCGCGGAATGTTTTTTTTTTGTTGTTTTCGACCCGTCGTTCAAGAAAAACGATTCCGTGCAGTTAGCGACCAAACGGCGCATGAACTCGAATGTGTTTATTTGTCGCCTGGTGCATAACAGCCCTCGTTGGTCGACGGTCCAGGGATACAGAACTCACGCAATATTGCGCTGGTTTTGGATCCTGGTATTCCCAGTTCCCGGTATGACTCTTACCGGAAAAAAGAAAGACAATAAATCACCGACCATGACGACCAGAATAGAGTGCCGCAGTGAGCGAAAGGGGTTAACTAAAGCCAGCCTAAATAGCAATATGTTTTAGCCAATTGGTCTTTGGAAAATTCAGATTTTCTACTCAAGCACGGCCGTGCGACCCTCGCCGCAACCGTGCAACCCGATATTTAGGGCGGCTTTGACAATGCTGATTTAGTTTCGAATTTCAAAAATTAAAAAGAAATTCGATGCACTATGAGTGGCGTTACAACGCCAAAGTACTTGTGACTAGCGGCTGGGCTCCGCTCGCGCAGCCGGCGCCGCTCGCGCAGCCGGCGCCGCTATCGTGGTTTACTTGTACCAAGAACACACACAGTACTTCAACATGTATTGCATTCGAGGACATACAACCCTCCTTACTTGCCTTTGATGCCAAAGTCCGTAATCGAAGTCTTTCTCAAAAGTCAGTTGTTGCGCATAGCGGATAAATCGCGGCCGAACATAGCGGTAGCCAAATGCAAGTAATCGAAAGTTAGCAAGCTCATAAAGACACTATTTTTCGATTATGCATGCATGCAAATCCCAAATTTCTGCTTCTTGAAAAATCGCCATTCTAGGGGGTCGACTCCCTTTTATGGGTCAACTAGCGGTTTGACCGCGCTCCGCGCGGCCTGTGCCGCTATCGGAGATTACTCTAGCAAACGCCCTATACAAAAATGATGGATACTTTCGGATTCTCCATGCAGGAAAACCCCCTAGGACCGCAAATCAGTTGAAGCGTTGCCTTCTTGACCGCAATGGGAAGCATGGTATAGCGGGCCCGCTATAGCATGTAAGCATAAACTTTGACAGGTCATAACTTTTTTCGTACACGTCCGATCACCTATAATTTTGGGGTTTTACTCAACTCTACAGGAGCTACCGAATGATATCAGACAAGACCGGATATCGAAAACTTTTTGGCGGACGGACAGACACAAGCGCTTTAGTGTATAAGGATACGGACTACACAAACACACGACAAGTTCTAAACTTGCATTCGTTCGGTCACGAAAAAATCATGTTGTGGATACAAGTGAATTATAAGGTTCGAAGTGTTGGACGGCTACTGTTTCCCATCCACATCCGGCGCCGTTCGAGCTACTGCGACGGTTTTCGCTTCGCCTACATGGCCTTCCAGACGTTCCGCCGGAAGTTCGACGTAGCTACTGCTTTCAGACGGTGTTCTTGACGGAGTGCTAGGCTAAATAAAGTTTGCCATTTGGCGGGAAAAATTTCATACAAACCGTGCGAAGCCCAAGTGAACCATTCGATCGGAGCAAAGCATCGTCCTCGTGCATGCGTATATCTGGAATTTGCTTCGATGTTAATCAGAATAAGTTATCAGCACAATTAAATCGTGTATCTAGCATGTGATGAAGCGCTGTTGAGTCCAACATGTAAGTAAGTGCATACCTGAACCGCTTCCGCTGACTGCATCTCCGTCCTTGTCCGCACTAAAGATCACTGGAAGTATGATCACGCGACCGGCAAGGTTACCTATTGCGGCTGATGAGCGTTGACTTGTACGCAAGAAGGTACGTTTGCGCGCTGATCTCGAGGTAGGTGCAGTCGTCGCGAATCGTCACAGAGTAGTCGGGAAGGAAGGTTATCGTTTTCTTCTCCGTCTCCGGTACGTTGCTGATTTCGGGGCGTTGAACCGCGTGGAGTAGGCGGTCAAGGAGCTCTTTGCCGAAGCAGTGCCAACCGCCGGCTTCAAACGTCATATCGTCCTGGCCGATGGTCACGAACTAAAGCCGAGCAGTTGTGGCAACAAGGCAACAACGTCTTTGAAATATATCTGGATTTATCTATCAAATGGCTTACAACGCGTCCTTCCAGGATGAGTATGAATTTGTCCGACGGCTGCTTCTTCGTGTACAGCTTCGACGTTCGCGGATAGACCATTTTCGCGTCGTTCGCATCCGCCAAATGGGAAAGCTCTACCTGCAAAGAAAATAGACTGACACGAATGCTTTCTTATGTTTTAGCTACCTTATGCGCATTTTGTCGGACAAGCTTCTCGAGGACAGTATGGTTGATATCTTAAAGAGAATGTATTAGAATGTATCTTAGGTCGTGTGCTTTTCTGTTCTAGCCAATCCGACTTAGTTTTTAAAGATCGGTAACCGTACTGTGAGTACGGCCGTACGTACCGTAGAAGCCTACCTCTGTACGGTACGGGAGCGGTCAGTTCGGTACGGCGTACGGGACGAAGCTGAAGGCCCAGTACGGCAGTACGGTACGGCTCCGATTTTCTGGTGTTGTATAGCGTTTACAGCCCGTACTACGGCCGTACCGTACTGAAATGGCCGTAGTACCGTATAGATGTGCGGTACGGGTAGGGTCAGTGCGTACGCAGAACGTCAGTACGGAACGGCGTACTGTACGGGTGCCGAGTGCCAACCAGAGAAGCATATGAAAGAGCTGTTGACATACAGTCGGCAGTGAATGCAGCGTGATTCGTGGCGAGCCACTGTGCTGTCATCAGCTGCATGTGCATGGAGATGATGCAGGCACCCGTGTCGTTGTCTAGCAGACAATGCGTGTAATACTGGCCCTGAAAACGCATTGTGAGTCGTGAATCGCCACATATCTGAGCCGAAAACTTCCGCGACTTACGTGCGTTTTCTTGCGCCGCACCCTGCGCACGTTATCGAGGATGGCGTCCGTCTCGTCGACGATTTCCGCCTGAAGTCGACGGGATTAGGGCAACAAGTAAAGAGAAAACAACTTGAAGGATCTCTTCGACGATGTCTTCCAAAGTCACTATGCCGATGAGCTCGTAGAGTGGGTCGCGCCTCACGTACACCGCGACTTTTCGCACAAATGCAAGGTGGTAGTCTCCCTAAACAGCGAGTTTACTCTCTGGATTCCACAAAGACGGACCTTCTTAAACTCGTCGAGCATCACGCGTAAGGGCGTATCGTTCATCACAAAGCGAAGTGCGTGTTGGTGATAGCGACAGACGGTCTTCACAGTGAAGTTATCGTCGGGATCCAGCAGCGCCAGGTCTTTGACGAAGAGCAGTGCGACGATGCTGCTGCGGTCGCCAGAATAGATGGGAATGCGCGTATAGCCCGTTCGCAGAATCTCAGCGACTGTCTTAGTGTTGAGCACCGTCGTGTCCGGCAGCATAAAGACGTCCTAAGGCGCTTAGTGAGCCAAGACGGAGCCATTCGCATCGTTGCGCTACCGCATGCGTCGCAGCGTTGCTGCATGGCATGCGTCATAGTACTACTGATATGCACCATAGGCCTATCGCACGCATCCTGGCGGCAGCACGCATTCAGTGTGCTGCCGAACCGCCAAGTTCACTGAACTTTAGTGAACTGAACTGAACTTCAGCTCCAGTTCAGTTCAGCTCATCGCAAAAAATCCCGGTTCGTGGAGAACACTGCCGCATGCATCGTAGTGATATTGCATGCGTCGCATCGCTGCTGCATGCGGCAACGTATATTTAATGCATCGTAGATATACTGCATGCTTCGCAGAGTTGTTGCATGTCATGCATCATAGTACTATCGGATGCATCATAAGGATGTCGCATCCATACTGGCGTTGCCGCATGCTCATAGCGCTACTGCATGCGTCGCTGCAAATGCTTCTCGATCGGGTCATACCGATTTGGATGCGGCCCGCCAAACCTAAGCTTAACTCTAGACGTGCACTAATGCAATAATGTAGCGTGCCTCCGACTTACGTCGATTTTTGTCATAACGTCCTCCACGGTCTTATCCGAAATCTCTATGGCACCGACGGCGATCTTCAGCTCGTCCGCGAGTCCTCCGGCGTCGTCGATTGTGGACATTTTTATCATCTCCATCAGTCGCTTGCGGTCGTACGACACAACCTCCTCGCCAAGGACAAAGTCGAGCACCTTGCTGATTGGGTAGGACAGCGGAAAGGTTAGCGCCATAATGAAGCGCGTTATCCATATGGTCCTCGCCCCGACCGCTAGTCCCTTCTTCACGCAGATCGCCTGCGGCAGAATTTCGCCGAACACAACGATGGCGGCCGTCGACGTAATTAAAGCGATGTAGCCAGTGGTAAGGTCATCCATGAGGATAGAAATCGACGAGTTGATGAAGACGTTTCCGATAACCAGGCCGCAAAGCAGGAAATTTCCCGACTTGCGCACCGGTAAGATCGTCTCCGCGTACTCTTTTTCGCGCTCCGAGCCTGAAAACAATAATCAATTTAAAATATTTTCTAAAAAAAAAGTTGCGGGAACTTGCGTGTGCTCGCCTTTTTCAATAATTTTTTTTAATTTTTTGCCTTCTTTTCATAACACTGCTCTCAGTGTTCAGTGGTGTAGCGACAGTAGGGGCAGGGGGGGGGGGGGGAAGCCATGCCCCCCTGAATTTCGGAGGGTTCAAAAAGCACCAAAGGGGGACCCTTAAGTTCGCCGCGGCCTTCGGACGCCGCGAAAAATATGGTAAAGGGGGTACTAGGGGGCATTTTTTCGGTGGACAAGATCTTGGCCCACCCTAGACCCTTGCCCCCCCCCCCCTAAAATCGGATCCTCGGTACGCCACTGACAGTGTTCATCCAAGGTGCAACTTGAAGAAAATAAAGCAAACAACTGAGAAGCAGGCGCCCACTTGCCTAATTCCATTCTTCGTGAAACGCACCTGATTTGGAGATAAGCTTCAGCTCCTGTGGCGTAAGCGCCATCAGGCCGAGGTTGAGGCCAGCGAAGAGGCCCGAGAACACGAGCAAAACGCATATGATGGGGATTTGGATCCCTATGGGAAAGTAGTGCTGCCTCGGAGGAAGGTCAGTGATTATCGACATTCGAGCGTCATCGATCTGAAACTCCTTTGTTCTGATGCGCTGGAAGAACGGTCGGAATTTACCAGTTCAAAGGACGTCCCTAACGTCGTTGCTGTACTGGAGGGTCGTGACTTCGGCTTGATGCATATTTTGAATACTTCATAAGTGCTAAACGTTTAAGGCACCCGTTAATAGGTATAGGCTCCAACAAACTTACTGGTAAAATGCTTGTGTGACTACTATTCGTGTTGAGGTTAGTACCACGAAGTTTTCCTGAGTGAAGCGCGTGAACAAAGCCGAGCAGTTGTTCGTCGCTGTGAAGCCGACGGCGTTCACCTCGTCCAACCACCATCCATGAAGAACTATGCGTAGTTCGATGTCCGCATGCACAATGCAAGTGCCTCGATTGCTGTAAATAACGTGATTGCCTAGGCGCCAACAGGGCCGTATTTAGCGGGGGGAGGGGGGGGGGTGGGGTGCACCCCCCTATCGGCGGCCGAAGGCCTCCGATAGGTAAGGGGGGACCCTTTGGTGAAGAAAAGTTTTCTTAAGGTTAGTAAAAAATTAAGGTAAAATGGCTCTAAATTAACTAATATAGCCTAAATATGCTATTTTAACGTTATTTTAGGGATCTGAGGCCATTTTGACCCCCTTTTGGCCCATTTGACTAGTGGATGGATGAACTAATGAACAGCTGAGGCGTGCACAATTGCGTTGTAGGGAGAAAAGTGTACGCAAATGAGC
>JNEY01000733.1:0-19326 GCA_020875895.1 Aphelenchus avenae
GAAATACCTTCTTGAATGTTAACGACGAAGACAATTAGAAATCGAACGAAAGAAAGCCGCATAGCACTAGGTTGTCGTATTGTTTGAGAAAGCGATTTTCGTTCCGAATTTCTAGGACCGACCTGATAGCTCGGAATTGGACCGCTTTCTGTTTTCCTGTTGCAATATCGTTGCTGATAAGCCGCCTACGTTGTTCACTTCGCACGTCAACGCGACATTAAATTGCATGTTTTCAGTGTTGAACTGAGCATACTGATGAGACGACAGGGCTGCCAGACAACGGTTCGTATAAAAAGGGTTAGCTAAACTCGTAAAGAATGTAATCGGTGGACGCCAACTGAGGTCAGGTCGTCGTAAGAAGACACAAGAGAACAACACGTTGAATCCATGCGTTGCACTCGAGCGCGAATGAAAGAGCAACAAGAACGCTGGTCATCATAGTTAAAATCCAGGCCAACTCTACAAAAAGACAAAGATAATTTCAGAATGAGCATGACTAAAGCTGTCCCCATTTCACTTTGTTTGTAGTTGCGCACAGTCGCATATGCCTTGGCCGTCGCAGGACCAGGCGTGCAGTAGATTCCTTGGCCAAAGCTAAATTTTCAATTTGCGTGTGAGGGAATGGTCAGCCAAGAAGTACGTATTGGCGGCTGGAAAGCTGTGGAAGCTGTTCAACAGTAGAAAAGCTTCCACTGTTGAACCAAGTACGTATTAATCACGTTTATTATATAGGATATCAAAGCGTTTTCCAATCGGGTTGGGTAGAAGCAACGAAGGACATTGTTGTCTGGTGGCTTCTAGCGCGGCAGAACCGTTGGCAGGACGCTGGTATCGTAGTTGACGTGACTCCCTGTTCGTCTCCAGTAGTTCTAACCACTATAAACCGAGGTCAAAGACTTATCACGAACTCCCGTCAAAGGTTCGAAGTACAACTGCGACATGCTGCATAATTTTCCAAAAAAGTGAATGTATCCCCTGGTTACCGTTTGATAAATTTTCACAGCCCAGCCTTGCAGTCTGCACAGAACGGGCAAACGATGACTGCACGCATGCGAGGTTCTTCATGCGGCGCCTCGTACTACGCATTAATGTGCGCATACATGCTTACGGCCAGAATCCCGTGCCGAGAGATCCTGTAAGTTACGTACTTCTGCCAGCGGTGACGCTGAGTACGCACATCTGCACGCATGCACATCCATATGGGTATGGTATGTTGCATGCATCTTCGAAAAACGACATTACCCCCCCTGGCTACCGTTTGACAAGTAGCTTCCAATTGTCGTTTTGGCAAGCAGTTTGCAGTTGTCGTAATTAAAATCCGAAAAACCCTCTCTCACTGTGGTGCGCACGCGAATTCGAAACTTTTGGCATAGGACGCCAGCGCTTTAGGCTGAAGTGAAAATGCAGAATGAGACGAAGCTACGGCATAGATGACTCAGCGCCGTTTACGACGTACCGCATACCCCCATTCGATTAGCAAGTGCTGAGCGCTACAGGGTCCACTTCACAACCTCGATTACTACCATCGATATATGGCATTCGTTGCCCTGTCGTACTAGGCACGATTTTTGTCCGAACCCATTACAATCACGAGGCAAATTGCGAAAGGTCGGATGCTTTCACATTACGACTTCAGTTACGATTTTGACGGGTTTCAGTTACGTTTGCGACACCTAAAAAGTCAATATCGATCTACCCTTGTCTCGCACGCGCATCTGTTTATTCCAGCATCACCCTAATGACATGACGTGAAATGCATCCATTTAAGTTCATTGCAGAAACTAGACCTCGTAGGCGCAAACAGCGTATGGTCGAATGTACGCCGGGTGAGTCACCAGCCAGTATTCGCCGTCGTTTGAGTCGGTTAGCTTCGCGACCGCATACGCGCCTGGCTTCACGCGGACCTGCAGAACGAACTTCCAGCGCTTGTTCTAGAACAATCACTTAGGCTCGAAGGGTAAAGTGTATCCAATAGCCAAAGGCCCCCATTAATAAAACAAAAATTTCAATATAGACGAACTCCCAAAAAAGGCAAGACATGCCAGAACTTACATGACCAAAGCCGTTGCCGTTTCACTTACACTGTCCGTACACGGGCTGGCATATGCCTTGGCCGTCGCGGGATCCGGCGTGCAGTAGATTCCTCGACCAAAGCTAAAAATGTTCGTTTTGGCGTATAAGGTAATGAATGGTCTGCTCGATGTATTTGAAGCGCTTCAATTTGCTCATATGGAACCCGTAGCTAATTATAGCGGCAGCACTCTCACGAGTGGTGCCATGGTATGCCACCGGCCAGCCGCTATCGTCGTCGTTGAGCCACTCCTTGTCATCGTAGCGTTCATAGACCTAAACTAGGCAATCATTGCAGAAAATCGACTTGATTATTACCGCAAGTGCATATCGCATCGAGCCCACCGGACGAATGTAAGGCACTCCACCGCGGACGAACGACTTTCCAGCATCCTAAAATGGAGAAAATTCTCATCTAAGGCAAAGGTTATTCAATCGGTACGTCTCCACAGAGTTCAAATAGGACTGAGCACCACCAAGGTCAAACACATCGATATCGCTCGGAAATCGAAGTTGCGCTCCGACTCGTAGTGGCAGTCACAGCTGAGCGTCGTTTGCTTCGGAACTACTAAAATGAAGCGTTTAGATCGAGTTACAACTAGACCGAACTACTTTTCTTGCGATTGTCCTTCAGCTCGCCCTCTAGCTTGTTGCATTTCTGGCGCTGATCCCTCAGATCGCTCTCTAGTTTCTGGGATTTGGCGCATGCGTCGAGGTAATCGTCGTAAAACTCGGTGTGTTCCGCTTGCGATGAAGCTTCTAGTTGGGCGTACTTCGCGTGCTCCTTTGCCAGCTTGTCCCTAAGGCTTCTCTCCTGCGCACTTGTAGCCGCTAGCTTCTTCTGAACAGCAGTGCGCTCCGCAATTTCCTTGGTTAACTGCCTTGTAAGCTCGCTGGCCGCCTTGGTCGCGGTGATCGCTAAGAGGGACGTGCAGAATGAATGTCAGCAATAGGCGCTTCGTTATGCTTACCATCATCCAAAGCTTCATCGCGCTTTAGTTCGAGTTTTGCGTGCTTCTGTTGTAGCCTCGCACGTTCTTTCTGCTCGTGAAGCACTTTGCGCGACCGCTGCTCAAATCGCCGGTTAGATTGAGCGCTAGAACGTGCGACAACATTTTGCGACATCATCGTACCATCGTACTGCACCTTCCGAAGCACGTGACGTAGGGCTGTCGCCTCTTCCTGAAGCTTGGCTTCCGACTGCCCGTTTGGTAAGTTGGGCATTTAGTGATGGCACTAAAATCGTGTGTACGCAGCACAATAAACGCGATAAAGGAACATACCTCGAACATCAGCTTCGTTGTCTTCGGCTTCGAGCGCACTATTCTTCCGCATCAGCTCTGCATTCAGGATCAAAGTATCAACGAGGCTGAAGTCAGGGTGGTGCGCCGTCGTGCCTGCATTCACAATAGGGTCCACTAAAACACTCATTACTACAAAGGTTCCAGGCACAGCAAGAAGTGCGCCTTTACTTTCTGATTGTTATACCAGTTGCTAAAAGCGCTCAAAGGGAGTGGAAAGCAGACCTTTCTTGATAGTTTCGCAGAGTTCATTCGTGAGAGTTTGAAAGAGCACCATCTTGTGCTCTTTCTCGACCAGTACGTCCGCGAGCGATGCTGCTGAGAATCCGGCTGCGAATTTAATCGGCACACGCTATGGTTCAGGGTTACACGCATGCTAAGGCCGGGCTTCTAAGATGGCCCGAATTGCTTTAGTGACTAACCTTTATCCTGCTCCTCCCGATACTGACGCTCCCACTTTGCGGATGTCTCACGTTCGGTGCGTAGTTTGTGTTCGAGATTCGCCACTAAAGTAGCAGCTAAAGCCGTCCACATCAAGCTGATGAGATCTTACCCTCGGCCTCGCGATGCTTCAGCTTTTCTACCAGGGCATCGTGCGCTTCATTCGCTTGCCATAGTTGCTTCTTGGCTTGATAGTAAACTGAAATCAATATTGTTGCATGTGGAATGTGTCATTCTGGACGTGACTGGGAACGATGCAAAAGCCCATATGTTAGTGTGTCGAAGGCGTCAGGTACCATAATAAAGTTAACGCTTGAAACTCTGTAATAAATGACTACGAAAAACGCGTCAGATTACACTAAAGCTTTCGCGCCTTCAAGCATGCTTTATGGCTAATATGGGCCCAACGACGATCGATTTAAATAAACCAGTTCAACGCGACTATTCGCCATTGCGTAAGCGCGAATGTTGCTCATAACTACTCCTCGTTTGCAACGGACGGAGGACCGAAATTACCGACGCACATGGCAGTCGCAGCGATCCGGCGACTGCCAGTGTTCCAAGACGTTCGCAGTCGCCTTTTCGTGAGAATGTTAAAATGAAGCTAGCATGCGTTTAATAGATTCAACATAATTCGAAAACTCGCCGGGGCCATTAAGCAAGCAGCAGCACGCATTCGTTTAGTTCAGCAGTGCTCCACCACTACTCAACTGTTATCGAATTTTAATAGATATCAGATGTCTTCGGTGAGCCTCGCTATGCCGGCCGCGAATTGGACATCGAATGAATGAAAGGTCCATGTCTCTAAATACCTGGTCTTCCCGCAAAATCGTCATGGCGACTTCCACAAGCTAAAGGAGAAACAGGATCAACAAGTAACCTTTCCAGTGGAAGCACTGTTAACGATCAAAGGCCCCTGCTAGCGTGCTGTTTTCAGCGCAAATTTCCAAGCGTCACAGTGATGTCCTTGCATTTGCTATGGCTTGTTCCAACTTGCCGTTGCTGTCGTTTGCTCATTGGTGACGATGCGCTTGACTCTGAGTGGTGACCCAACCCCGGACTTTGTTGTCGATTTGTCCGTACTACCAAGTTCTCATCAAGCCTAGCTCTAGGACCACCGTTAGGATTAGATGGTCGTATTACGCGATTCTGTGGGGTACGTGATTACTACAGACAAGGGAGGGTAGAGACATGGGGAGCGCGGAATGCGCCTAACACTCTTGCCGACGCTGACTCGAAGCTTTCTGGCTAGTGTTCCTAGTACCAGGGCACACTACAAATATGTTCGCGCATTAGACCGCATCAATGCACCCTGGCCAACGAGCTCAGTAGATCAAGAATAAATAAAAGCGTTCTCTTGCAATGCTTGTCTATCGCTTGCTCTTCGAATTTCCTTCTTAGGTCACGAAGCATGAGTGCCGAGAGTTTAAGCTTTTAAGCTGTGCATTTCCGAAGTTATTGCGGTTAGCATTTACTTCGGTCACCGTTGCAGCATAATTTGCTTCCACTGGCACTTCTCGATGCTTGTCGAGGTGGCTTCCGAAGTGCTGCGCTTTTTCGACCGTCGCTATCTGGACAAGCTATGCCTCACCAGCAAATGGCTGAAAAACTTGGTAGATCTCGGCGGAACCAGCGGACCTCTGCGACGTCTGAAGAAAGTCGAGCTCATGACGAAGGCGACCACCGCTCGATCCAGGCAAACCGGTCAGCTCTTTGTCGTCAATGCTAAAGTTACAATCGTCGCTACCCGTCCGGACAACGTCAAGTTCGCTAATACGCGACCGTACGGTGACGTCGATTCGGCGCTTCCAGTGCTCGCAGCCTTTACGAGGAATTCTTACATGGACCGCTTTGAGGTCGAGCATTGCTACCTAGCGAAAATACGAATGACCGCGGACCGATGGAGCATTCCTGTCGGAGGTTTGAGTCATGCGAGCGTTGCGGCAATCAACCTCAACTCTATAAATTTCGACGATCTTGACGCTCAGCGTTTCTCCGAGCTAGCGAGCTGTGCTGGGCTGAAGGAGCTCGTTATAACTACTGTTCCGTACCGTCGACGATGGTTAACGACGACTTCCTCCTACGGTGCGCGAGAAAGAGGCTTCGAAACATCTATATCGAGCAGAGCCATGGGAAATGTTTCGAAATTACTGAGAAGCTGCTGCTGGAACTCTACTTTCCCACACACGGTGATTTCGCTGATGCCAAGCGCAGTTTAACGCTAAACAGTTGCCGGGTGTCGGATACATTTGTCCACGACATGTTCGAGGTTCGTCTTAAATTTTTGTAGCTCACTCGCATTCAACGATTGTCACGAATTCCCGACCGATTTTGGTTTAGCGCATGCCACTAACATTTAGCACATACTATCAACTAAGTGGCTGTCTCGAGCTGATGGCTCTGTGCATTTCACCAACGTCATGGAGCAGAGAGGACTCAGCGATTACGACAAGTACCTCGGCGAGTCATCGAACGACGGTGACATGCCTATTTACCGATTCCCTTCAAATATCGACAGAGAGGAATACTTACTCGTTCAACTAAACAAGCGTCTGTTTCCGTCACTTGCATTTGGAAGGGACGTCTTCCCAGGCCTGTAACGAAGTTTACCCTGACCCGCTCTGTCGAACAACAATTTTACCCGTTGTGTTCTGAACCTTTTACACGCGTTTTTGTCATGATAGACTATTAAATCGCTCTTCTGAGTTGCTTTTTCAGTTCCGCTTATTTGAACTTGCTGTTCGGCAACATGGTTAGGAGTACGGCTGAGCCTCAACAAACTAACTTGTAACGTTTCCTTGCGGCCATTCTTATCCAAAAATACTAAACCAGAGTCTAAGCTCCTGCAACACAAAGTCTGAAGGAAGTTGGTACGAGTTTCGTACTAGTCGATATCTTTGTTTTTTAAAGGTGAGCTGTTGAGTTCCGCCTGTCTGTGGTTCTGCGGCATTCCACAAGCGTTTGCAGCTTTCATACAGGTGCCATAAAGGGCGAGGTTCAACCATGCGGAGTCCACAAATGTCGCCTATTACTCAGAGCTATGTTTGTCGACTTAGAAACAGAACAGCGTTGTGACGTGAGATCACCTCATGACTACCGTCACGAATGGATCACTCGTCAGGGCGCCAGGCCCGCGTGAGCGGTTCACGATAGGTGCTTCCGTCATCGAGGTGTTCGATTATCTCTAAGTCGGATCGAAATTAAGTCGTGGTTTTTTTGCGGTACTGATGTTAGTAACCTTTTTTGCTAAATGTGCGGGAAACAAATATAAATAGCGTCATGAACTCATGTCACTAGTTCTGCCGAATTAGCGAGTTTGTGACCCTTCCAAGCACGCTGGAACACTGTCGGATCCGCGGAGATAGTGCAAAGCTATGTCCTCCAGCTCAGTAGGTAGTAAGGAGATCGGAATAGTAAAGATGGCTTCCCACCCGCAACGATAGCGATTGCGCGGCTAACGTGCTGTGATCGCATGGCAGTACGCGTCGACAACGTAGTCCAAGCGAGCGCTAGCGGTACTGTCCCAGCCCTGCCAAATGTCGCGAATCACAAAAATCACATCAGTTTTGCCAATCATAACTAGAGTTGCCGTGTACGATTTTCTTTTTCCGGGGTGGGGGGAGTCAAGAAAATGGAATAATATTCATGAATAGAAACGGCCGTATTTTACCAATCTCAGGACTGTACTTCATTTCTTTTGGTTTTCGGAAACCTACCCTAGTAATTTTTTAGTAAAATAGCGCTTTAATGCGAACTTAAGAGCAGCGAATTCCGAAAGGTTTAAGCTCACGTCTAAATGAAGCAACTGCGTCCGACTGACGAGCACAGACGCTTACCTAATACTATCCGTGTACGCTTCGACGCCGTACTTCGAGATGCAATACCCAGCTCCGCTTATGGCCGCATCACCTTAAATCGTGCGCTGCATTTTACTGTCACTACGCATTGCACGAAGTTATGCGCATGAAAGAGAACTTTGCCCATACTGTTGCGACAGCGATGCTTGCATGCCATAGATGCGCATGCGACATAGCTATCATACATTCTTTTACGGTCGTATTTTTGTGGCGACTACACGCTGGACGAAAGGAACCGTTCACCCTTGAAATACGCGCGATCGCTGTATTCATCTTGTGTGCATTCAAAACGAGTCTAAGTGACCAAATGCCGAAAACTACTGAACTTTTTGAGCGCGCACATTTTGGAGCCGTGCATCACGGACCGCAGAACCACTAAAGTCGGTAATGAGTCTCTAGTAGCGTTGAACACAGTGGGAGCACACAAAAGGCAATGGACAACCAGTCAGAGCTGAATGGTTAGTCAGAGCTCCACGAGCTTTAGACGTTGTCCAAAACCTCGTCCGCCTAGCGCACGAGGATTTTTTAATACGTTGTTTTAGCCTACCTAAGGCCTACCGCCATTCTCATATCTCATCACGCATATGCGAACTCATACTGGCGAGAAACCGTACACATGCGAACGATGCCCGCGGCGTTTTGCATCTTCGTAGCAACTCCAACGCCACAAGCAGGTGCACAGCGGCGACAAACCCTACGAGTGCGGTGTGTGTAAGGAAAGTTTCACGCGATTGGCCCATGTGATCACCCACAAGCGGATGCACACTGGAGAGAAGCCATACAAATGTGAGGAGTGCCGTCGGGGTTTCACAAGTTCCCATTCTCTGACGCGTCACAAGCGGCTGCACAGCGATGACAGACTGTACGAGTGCATTAATTGCAAGGAACGCTTCATGCGATTGGACCGTTTCATCACCCACAATCTGACGCATTAAAGCATTTTGTCGCCGGATAAATCTTCGGTTTTTCGTTTACCAGAGCTGGATTGCATTCGCCGGATTAAATGAACCCTGCTAATGCCAGAATTTTTCATAGATAAACGTGACCGTGGCCAGACATTCTTTGTAAGTTCAGAGGGGTAGAGGATGGTCATTGAAATGTTTGCAAGTCATTACGAGGGGTGGAAGGGGGTGTGGGTCCGAAAAGGCTTGAACCTCGCATTGCTGGTCAAAGCCTGTACCACTATCCTTGTAACTCAAGGCGTAGATGTTTCGCAACAAGCTTCGTATTTCTTGACGTCGTTGCATTGTTTGGAATAGGAGGGCTTCGTAGGGTGTGTATATACTAGTCTGTCATTAGACGAAAACATCATGAAGTCATGGCGCTGGATGCATCAAAGGCGGACGCCAAATAGGTGGATGGAATGAAGACGGATGCCGATGCCGGCACGCAGGCCAAGCGGGCTGGCGGAAGCGGTCATCGACGCGGACAGGGGATGCTCGACGTAGCGTTTGACAGAGAGGGCGTGGAACCGGCGCCACGGCCGTTGTCGCCTCCGGAACCAGACTGGAAGGGCCCGATGCAGATAGCGCACTCAACGTCCACACAAAGAATACCAACGCAGGTGCCCGAGCCAAGTCCTAGGCCCTTTTACGCCGTTACACGCAACGTCCTCGGCTGCCTTGCAAACGTCATGAATGACGTTGACGCAGTCGCATGGAGCCGGGCCCGACGAACCTGACGACGTTGAGAGTACCGAGACTGAAGCGAGCCAGTGAAAACAGCTGAAAGAACAGGTGAAATCAGTCTTTCGGAATCATGCCAATTCCCGATACCCATTCCGATTCAGAACAGCCATACTTCCGCTACATTACCGCAATCTGTCCATCATTTGGGTTGAGTATTTCTACGAATTTTTCAGTATCATCATGTTCAAGGTAAGCCTGACCGATTCCTTTGCTATTTGCAGGGATGCTAAGGGCTGTGGACATGAGTAAAAATGCTTGCTTTTCTGATGATGGTTAGTAACATTTCTAGCGATCCATCGAATACGGATTGATTGTAATATTTTTGGTAGGAATTTTTCGTTACCCACCATCGACTCCGCGTTTAACTGCATTCTTTTCGGATTTACCGCCCCTACCACATTCGCTTTTCTAATTCCTACGACTAAAGAAGCCGAAAGGAATCAAAAAAGTCTTTTAAAATTTTGTTTGTTCGGGTTACTAAGTATAAAAAAGGAAAAAACACTAAATTAGCCGCGGGAGGCATACGAATGGTCGCTCGCAGCAGCGAGGCTCACAGACACGCTGCTGTTATGAATAAGCTTTCCCAGCCGCTGACCGCGCTGGTATCCAACAGCTGTCGAACGTTGAGTGGCTCGCCACGGCATCGATTGCTGCTGACCTCTTAAGCGCATTCTCACCTGATAAGCGTCAGTATTTTCTCCTGTCTCTCTTCTGTGCCAAGCGGAGGATCTCGAAAATGATAATGCTTCGGATTTCAAGTGACTCATTTCGGCATTCTTAGCTAAAAACGGCTGGATTTTGAATTTCGAAGCCCCATTTGGACACGGCCTTTACGTAAATGTTTAAGCGTGCACTTACATGAATTGACAATGTTACTTTATCGCGTATTCGCCTGAGTTAGTGTTTAGTACAGAACGTTATTGGGTGCCAGTCAAGTCAATGATTTTTCGTTTTAGGCTGACGATCGATTTCGAGCACTTGCTTAATGAAAACCGGCTTATTGTTACTGGTTATGGCATCTGCTACACAACTGAGCAGGGGCCATCTCTGCCATGTAGGTTGCGGCGAATTTGTCGATCCTCCTTCTTCGTACACCGGTTTGTAAGTGTACTGCTACTGCATACTGCCATTCACGATATAACTGAGATGTAAAGAAAAGGTAAGCCTACAGCTAGACCCCCCGACATCAACCGTGTGGAACCGGGCCTTTAGGCCAGGGGCTGGACCTCCTTGTCCAAAGTCGGTCGGTCCGGGCCTCTAATTCGGATTCGGACTGGGTAGGCGCGTATAGCGCGGTCTTCTTGGCAAATTTTGGTCAAATTTTCGACTAATCTCGTTGATAACAATAACGGGCCGGGCCGGGACTCGGTTTTGAAAAAGTAGCCGGGCCCCGGGCCGGGCCGGACCTGGAGTAGGCCCGGCCCAGCCCGTTTAGGCCCGGTTCAGGGCTCAAAAAATTGCCAACATTTTAGTCAAATTTTTTACTATTCTTTGGGGCTTTCACCGAAAAATCGCTATTGCGCCTCCGGCGGATGGCTGTTTTAGATGACAACGTTCGAGGGTCATATTTTACACATACAATAAACTAAAAAAATTCGACCCTCAGAAAAGTCCAAAGGGTGACCAAGCGGAATTTTCGGACCGGCCAAAAATTTTAAGGCCCGCCGGGCCTTATAGTGCTGGGCCCGGGCCTCGACTTGAAGGCCCGTTGCGCATGGTTGGTCCAAATACCTAATTTTTCCAAAATTTGAACAACGACTAACGAGGGCAAAAAGGAGAGGCTGACTCGCACTGTCTCTTCCAAGTCGCTGCTGGACACACATAGGCGCGATTTTTTTGCCGCATCTCTATGATCGGTCCCAGTGCCGGCGCGGCTTACCCCTCTACACTGTAACAATGGGCACGTAAATTTGGGCGGTTCGGCACCGTCTCGACTTCGCAACTTCGTATTCACTTTTGATCCTTTTGAGCTGCGGCTTCGAAATTCGGTTACGGTTCACATCCTTATTTAGATTATTTCGACCAAGCGAGAAGGCTCGCTATTTCCGAGCTTTTTCCACAGCTACGTTCAACTTCTTCGTTGACGAAGAACGAGCTCGAAGGAACGGCTGCCTATTGTTCGGGAGCGTATTTTCGAGGCAAGTTTAGCAGCTCAACTTTGGGTGCTAGCATGGGTCTTTCACCTGCGTCTGGGAAAGGGCGCTATTTAGGTGTTAGGACTTCCATTACTTTAAGTTTTTTATATAAAAACTGTAGCTTCCAAAGCATTAAACCTTCCAAATCGGCCAGTTTTGACATGCCGCTCCGTCATTTTTCGTTGCATTCCGTGTCACCGTTTTTCAGCATCGAGGTAATCGCAACTTATTTCCCCGCGCTTATCGTGTACTATGCCGGATCAATGAGCAGCAACAACGCGCAGCAAAAGTTCGTTTGCCAAGGTGAGTGGATTCGCCGAGGCAGCTTGATTTGACCATGATTAAGTGACCGACAAGTACGGGTTCATCGTCGTTCTTCGCGACCTGCCTGTCCGACTGTCATTCGATCGATGGTTAGGGACTTTGACAATAACGTATCCTAATGGCACGGTTACGAAGCCACAAAGTCAAGGGGCGATTTGTGGTCGCGGCAGCAAGAGGGCATTCGTCGGACATCCTTTAAGTTTCAGTAGCGTTAAGGATTGCGGTGCCTTTATTGTAATGGCCTAAACTACGACCTTTGGGTTACGCCATGAATATTCGATGAATAAACGACAACTAAGGTGTTGCATTGAAACAGTTAAGCCACTAGCTCGGCTGATGACTTCCTACGAATAGCTGCTGACTTTGCTCTATGCATAAGACTGTCCCGTATTGCCCTCCGTGATAGGTTTCCGGCCTTAAGTGTCCTGGTCCTGAAAGCCCACGCTTCTGGACGTCGGAAACTACTTAATATTTGCGCAGAAGGGGCGCTACAGCCGCTTTGTTCCGTTTTGTTTTGTTCGACGCTGACTTTGACTACGGATTTCACATTGTGGCTAGTGTTATATGCCTGTAGGTATACATGTAGATGTAATTTACCCTTCATGCAAGATTGCACAACGAATTGAAAAAGCGTGGTAAACGCAGCACAAATAAACTTCAGTGTGATTCCTCGTACGATCAGCGGTAACACTTGCAGACGTTGACGTCGAACGACAGTCCGAAGCAGCGGTCGACGTTCTTCTCGCATCGTCCGCGCTGATATCCTCGCTCTTTGCACTTGTCATTGCATTGCTTGAAACCAAGCTGCGACCACTCGTCCTCGGCGTCACAACGGCTTCCGGTCAGCACATTCCAGCAGTCGGCATTTGCGGACGCAAAGATGAAAATAAGGAGGATGACAGAAAGCGGGAAAATAACGCTAGCCTTCATGACTAAAATCGAAATTTGCGCTTATTAAATTGCTAAAGCGTGAAGGCGTTTAACAATTCGGCGTACTTGTAGTCCGGGAACTTTGGCCGGCATGTTCATGCTCAAAATCGAAGAAAGTAAGCGCCTCTCCCAATAAAAGGTGCCAAGGGAAACTTCAAAACAGCTGGTTTTTCGAAGACGTTTGATTCCCGACGATTCTTCCCTTAAAACGAACTCTTGTTTATATTTTCAAGTCTACGATTATTTGCCTAGTGCCTCACGTTTGCGAAGGATCGTAGCATGATGCATACTAGAACAACAATCTCACGCAAGTTACGCACACTCCATTGCTATTATTGTCACAGTGTGCAGTGGCATCGCACATGCAATAGCTCATGATTGCAAATGCCTAGGGCGTGTGGAGGGCTTGGCGAGGCATGCGTCATCGTAACACCCTTATGATGTTTTAACCGCCGATGTACCGTAGAAAAGGCGCTATTGCGATAGAGCATAACCTAAAATTAGCGAATAGTCTTTTCCGTCGTTCCGCTTTTCGCATACGATTTATTCAACACTTCTAGGGGTTTAGAACGCAGGAACCACTTCGGCAAGTTAACGCCGCCCGGGCGAAAGTCCAGTCAAGTCAAAAGGCTGAGCAGAGCGACGGCGACGTCCACCGGGCACAAATGGTGGTGGGCCCTGCGGACAGATGTTGCAGGTCTTGGCGCATAGGTGCTTCATCCACTCGTTGCCAGCGCTGCACCATTGCGTGTACTGAGCGCAGTGCTTCGCCTCGTCGTCGCAGGCTAAATATGGGACGCTTGATTGGTGCTATTGCTTGACTTCCAAGGAGAATTGCGAGAATCGAATGGCTAGGAAAGGGAGATGTGAACGGTACCCCAAAACAGGTAACGTCCTACGAGGTCCTGAATGAAGTTTGCGATGTGTCACAATCCCCCGAGCCTAAAATTCCGGGTCTGTTTCGGGTAGGGAACGAACTTCGGCTTCGGATTCGTAACCTTTGGAAATTCAGTGTTTTTGGCTTTATATTCAGAAATGTGACAAGGTATCCGCAGTTGCACCGATCGGTGATCTGCCTAACTTCGTGAGGCTAAACGAAGAGAGCGACGTTTTGCCCAGCGTAGCGACCGTCACAAGGGGAAGCGTTCAGATAATTGCAATGTGACGGCAACTGAGCTAGCAGCCAAACAGCATTGGGGAAGCGTGTTCGTACGGCACGGTATGAAGGCCCCACGTGCTGGTCCCGTTTCGGGGAGCTAGGTAGGTAAAGCACCGCCGCTAACCGCCGACCTCTCAGTTCCAGCACCAGTTCTCATTCGATAATTTCGGAATTCGACGTTTTTGGAGATTCAGAGTCGCTTCTAATTTAATTTTACGTCCACGAATTCGGATGGCTTTTGAATTCCCTTTTCGTGCTCTGTATATCTGAATTCGGGGAAACGCCAGAGAAACCAAAAGCAAGAAGACACCGACAAAAACCTACTTGTGCTTCCGGGAGGCAGAACGAGTGTAGGCCCCGTCGCGTTCACGACGACAACAGTCACTGCTAGCAAGAGAGCGGAGAACTGGAGGAAGAGCTTCATGGCGGTTGTTTGGACGAGACCGACTTCTGTAGAGTGATGTGCATTTGTCTCTTGCTATCGCTTAAGTACGCTCTTTCATCTGATCAGAACGTTTCTGGTTTCAAGGATGCTCACGCCCACTAGGGCACGGACCACACCATACAGCAGCTGGACAAACACGTCGGCGCGACGCGATGGTTGATTTCGGTACATTTGGATTATGCGAGATTTAGCGGAGCGTTCGTTTGATCGAACTGCTTTTCTCGGCTACGCTCGCTGCCGTTTTGCGTAAAAGCTGGTCACACAGTCACGAATGTGATCGCGGAAACGTCATGTTCTTGGTCTGAACGTATGGACATAGCAAGGGCCGGGCGGGTCTGGGCGTACCTTACCTTTTTACATTCGAAACAAGAAGCAACCTGGGTTGTCAGTAGTGTTCGGAACCCGTGCCCGTTTAACGGCCGTTCCCGTTCCCGTTCCCCGTTTTTAACGGGAACGGGGAACGGCACCGGGGGGGGGNGTTTACGACTAAACTGTTCTGAAAGCTTTGCAAAAATGCTGCTTTTCAGGCCCCGCGCCTCTTCCCATCCTCGGCAACATGCTGGCCATAGCCCGCCTGAAGCCCGGCTACGAGGCCTTCCGGCGTTGGACGGAGCAGTATGGACCGGTGTACACGTACTGGGTTGCCGACAGGCCCGTCGTCGCCGTCACTGACTTCAAGCTCATTCATGAGACCTTCATCAAGGACGCTGACTCGTACACCGGACGGTATATGTTCAACGAGATTATGGAGCTTTTGCGAGGTACGGCGAAAAGTGGGGCCAGTCATAGCCGCATTGTCGTAGGCAGCATAAATGGCGTTATCATCACGGAAGGCGACGCTTGGCGCGAGAACCGACGCTTCATTCTGCAGGCTTTCCGTGAGTACGGCATGGGCCGAGAGGCTGTCGAGGAGAAGGTGAGTCCCCAAAGAAAGGGTCGACACCCGTACCACATTACGGCAGGTATCGATACTCCGTATCGTACTGTGTACGGAACGGAGTAATTGGTACGGTGGGTCAGTACGGAGTAGAGCAGATGCGCTTAGATTTTTGATACGCTGTACGTGGTACAGCCCACACTCTATCGTATTACGCCCCGTACCATACTGGTACGGAACGTAGTACGGATCGGGGGTCAGTACGGAACAGCTAACGGCTGCCGATCTTTACGTAAACACTACTCATGCGTCCAGATTCTGGCTGAAACCGAGTACATGATCAGCCGCATGAAGAGCGACTTGGAAGCCGGCGTCCAAGAGCACAATGTTGTTGCACACGTGGACCTGGCCGTCGGCTCCGTGATCAACCAGGTGCTGTTCGGCTACCGCTTCTCCGGGGTGAGTGCGCGGCTGCAGGTGTCACTTGCTCGTCCTCTTCAGGAGAAAGAACCGGAATTCCGTCAGATAAAGTCCTGCCTGGACGCCATCCTCGTGGAAATGTCCAATCCTATCTCCGGCTGCGTCGCCATGTGTCCGTCGTTACGCTTTTTCCCGCCGTTCACGGGACGCTTCGAGAAGTTCAAGGCGGACAATGCACGCATTAAGCAGTTCTTGCGAGGACAGATCGATGGTTATAAGCACAAATTCGAGAACGAAGGGTTGTCGGAGAGTAAGGACGCGCTGCCATTCGTCGGAACGTATTTGGCTGCGAAGGAAAAGTCTACGGACGACGTTGGCCATTTGATTCTATTCAGGTATGCGGCACATTCGTCCGTTAGCACACAGGTCCTCGCGTCTTCCCGACGGAAAAGGCATTTGATCCCTTTTCCTTTTGATGCCAGGTAAAACGGAGGCCCTATGGTCCCCGAGCCTTCGGCTGCAGGGCCTACACATCGTGGCCTCAGTAGTTTACTTCGGCTGTGAGTGCGCATTCTAGGGACGATGCCCTGCTCCACTTCTGCCTCGACTTGTGGAACGCCGGTCAGGAGACCACCAGCAACACGATCGCCTTCGCCGTCCTCTACCTCCTGCTGGACCAAGACGTACAAGAGAGGATGCAAGAAGAGCTCGACAAAGTGGTTGGACCGGGCGAATACGTTACGACATCGCATAAAGCTCACCTGTCGTACACCAATGCCGTCATTAACGTTTGTTGTGCCCCTGATTTTTAGCCTAGAGTGGGTTTAGGAGATCCAACGGCTGTGCAACTTGATACCCCAGAACCTCCTCCACAAAACGATGAAAGACGTGGAGGTTGGCGGATTCAGGATACCGCGTGGAACGCTTATTGTCCCGCAGATCTCTAGCGTCCTCTACGACGAGCAGGTAAGCATCACCCATGCAAACGGACCTTTCGGTAAAAGCACAGCCCGGGCCACGGACTCAGTTTTGGAGGGCTCGTAGGTTGTCGGTTGTTCTTACAAAAAGAACCGAAAACACATGTGGTACTTCTTGGGTAGTTTCTCCACATGTTGGATTTCTGACCCGTAACAGATTTAAATTTTTAAAAACGATTTTGCAATCTGCTAACCTAAAATAGCCTGCCACACGCGCCATCAGAGCGATTCTCCAGCTAATTTGGCAAAAACAAGCCGAAAGTCAGATCAAACTTTGCCCAAAAGGCCCCTTACCCTGGCATTTTGCCTAGGCACGGCCCGGCCAACAAGTTTGGAAAATTTGGGGTATGCGCCCGACTGCGCATTGGTTGCCAAGCATGGCCATGTGGCGTCGGACGAAAATGTCTAACGCGTTGTTCAGCCTTTCCAATGCGTTACTGATGTGTTTCTTCGAAATCTAGACGGTGCATTTTAATGAGACTTAAGGTCTTCCCGGAGCCGTACCGGTTTCGTCCGGAGCGCTTCTTGGATGCCGACGGACAGCTGAAGAAGGTGGACGAATTCGTGCCGTTCTCGGTGGGCAAGCGACTTTGTCTCGGCGAAAGCCTTGCACGAATGGAGCTCTTCGTGTTCATCGCTAACATCTTCCATGCGTTTAAGGTACGTGTCGTAACATGGCAGTCACGCTGACCATGCTAGACGATGACGACTTTAGGTGCTTCCGGTGGACCCACTCAACCCGCCTTCCGCGGAGAAAATAGCAGGATTCACTGTCCGTCCGCAACCCTACATGATCCGACTGCAGTTGCGTCACTAATCTTAATAATGTTTTGTGAAGGGAACTTGACCACATCTTACCTCATGTTTATTAAAATATGTTCCTCGAGTGAATTGTCATGGGGCACAGCACTATCAAATTTCAGTGCACCTCGACTGATAGTGCGCTTTGTAACCAAGTGCAAGCCGAGCTTTCACCTTATTTAACCGTCGAAAGTCTCGTGAAAAAGTGCGGAGCTCTGCCTTATCCGTATTCAACTGTTGCTAGTACACCAACTCGCTCTTTGCATCTAGTGTCACTAAAACTGGTGGTAACTGGTGGTAGACTTAAAACAAGGTACATGAATGAATGAGGTGCGCTAACGTCCCGCGTACAGTTTCACACGAGTGAAGAAAACGAAAACGTTCATGCTCAAGGTGCTTAATCCGCGTCATCGACAGCGTCACGCAGATCAGATCAGCGCGGTTCAATGCGTATAAAACCCTACCTGGCACGGCCATTTCAGGGAACTGTAAATAATTGAACTGAGCCATACCTTCAGTTCAGTTGTACCAGAACCCGGTTCTTGCGAAAGTGTGGTCGTGTGCACTTCTTGACATCAGTCTATGTGCGTCGTTTATGCGCTTCCTAATTCCGCAAACAAGCAAACGCGACAGAGTTCAACTAGGTATGCCTCGACTACATTTCCGCTCGTACTTGAATGAACTTTCCTCAGCTGTTCCTAAGTTAAACTGTCGCAGAAAGACGCAATAGTTGCCAAGTCGTCCGTCAATTTGCCGAAAGAAACGAGCGCTCATCGATCATAAACCAGCAGTCGTCTGCAAAAAAAAGTGAGACTTTGCTGTCGGGAGGGGAGCCGACCGACGCCGGTCGCCAGGCTAAGATCATATCGACGATGACGGCTAAGAAAAACTGAGGAAGGAAGCACATGCGACGTCGAGGTTGCTTCCCTCCCGAGGCGGGAAGTCTTCAAGGTCAGCTGCAATTACGAGTTGCGATTTAGCTGCGTGCACGTTTCGAGAACCGCATGCTTCACCAGCTGTTCGCTTCCGTTTGCTCCAGTCAGTTTTTAGGCGGATGGTTCTTGGCGTTCTCAGAGGGTGACCGTAGTTGTGGACCGAAATGGTACGCACGGTACCGCTGCTACTGAGCGTAGCCCTGGTGTTCGTTAACGTCGGTAAGTATTTTGACGAACGATAAACTAAAGGGCTCGGTACAAAAGTTCCCACTTTATGTGGGCTTAGCGCAGAGCAAAAGAATGCTTATCGGGTCCGGTACCACATGCTGAAGCACGCAATTCACGTGACCAAAACGGACTACTTGAATCCCAAAAATGTGCATCATGCAAGGAATGATGTACTGGGTTGAATTAGGACAATTGCGTGCAGCGTGCCAAGCTGAGCATGCATACGTACATTCATGCGTACGAAGCGGTACCGTATGCAGAAGCATCTCGTCTGTTGTGTTAAAACGAATTCTTTTGATCGGAATATTAAACCTTCTGCGCCACTGCGATACCACTAGCGCGTCTGCTGGTAACAGTGCCAGTCCCATCTTGGCATACGTTCCTCGAAGATCCGTGGGCTTGCAGACCAACAAAATAGTGATTTGCATGCGCGGTTGTGCGAACATTCGTGTGAGCACAGTGAAGCATGCTACGCCTGCGTGCGCTCAAGCTAGTGAACAACACATAGAAATCGTGTACGCCGAGGTCTCGTGCGTCTTAATTGGTCTTCCCTTGGCCATCTCTTCCGTCTTTCAGTTGCCCACAAAACGTCGTTATCGTTTCAGGCCCCGAAGAGATCTCGGAGGAGGAACGCTCGCCACGAGTTCCACGCGGATGCGCTGCCAGAAGGTTCCGGCAGATGGTCGAGTCGCGGCCTCAACAGGTGCCGCCGCCTCCACCGCCGCCAATAAGATATCC
>JNEY01000733.1:30699-69981 GCA_020875895.1 Aphelenchus avenae
CCCCCCCCCCCCCCGGAAGCGGTAGGTCAGTCAACTATGGGTGTGGGGGGGGGGTACTGGTACCCTTGAGCCTGATAAACCTCGAACCGGAGCTTAAACAGCCCACGTATGCCTAAGCTCGTAGCACCGTCGCTAATCTGGTCTATGATGTAGAAGCCTACAAATCCGAATTTATGATTCGTTTAAACGGTCCAGTTTCTAGTTTTGGGGCAACCGCAACGGACTCATCATCGGACCGCGCTCGATCTACTGCCAGGAGGACAAGTACCTAAAGCGCCAGAAAATCGTCATCGGACTGAGAACAGAGGAGACGCAGATCGGCTGCCGTGTCAACTTCGACGTCTACTACAGCGACCTGCTCGACAGCTTCGTCGCTTTTCGAGTGCAGGTGCTCTCTGACCCGCTCTTCACCATGTACAACATGCGGGACGAAGAGACCGTGAAGGTGCGTCTGGAAAAAACAGCACTAGACGTATCAGTTTTTCCTTCTTAAGCTCGTTTTGAAAAATTATTAAGGTAAAAATTCAATTTAAGTGCACCTGGCATTATTTAGGCGATGTTAAAGAAAATACAAAGTGGAAATGTTATTGTCTAAAATAATGAAAACCGAAATTAAAATGTAAGGCACTGACAAGATTTTGCTTTTGCAGTGTTAGTTTGATTTAAAAAAAGTTCCGCTTTAGATCGAAATCCGCCTCAGCGTTCGCAACTTCGACGAATTCTTCTTCACGCACCCGTTTCTCGGCCCGATTTCGGACCGCCAAAACCTCTTGCGTACGCTTCCTTACGCCGACTCCAGTCGTCAACTCGGCGACGTTGCCGTCTACGTAGCGGAGTGTGACATCAGCCGCGCAAGTCGTTTCGAGATTGTCGAGTTGCCCACCGAGACGATCAAGCTCGTCGAGAAGGCCGAGGAGCTAATGGTACGGTCTTCAGGTGTCAGGGTACTGGCTCATCCTAGGTCGTACTTGGCACCCCTTGAAGTCATCCCTGGTCCCCCATTAACTTTAGCTACGGATTCCCTGGACGGTCTAGCCTGGATTATACGGATCGGCATCCGGTAGCCGTACCGTACTGGCCCCTCCGTACTGTACTAACTCCCGTACCGTACTCCGTACCATACAGTACGCTACAGAGAAGGTACGGGTCGTAATGCAGTACGGAACAACCATAGTACGGCCCGTACTACGTACTTTACCACTCAACCCTACCGTAATGGACGGAGCCCGCCCTACCGTACGGTGCGGTCTCAAGATGACATATCCTCAAAGTCATCGCAGGTCCGCCCTGGATAATGGAATCCTTACCTCATCCCGTACCCTGGTATATACCTATGAACAATTCAGGCCACGACGACCATCAAGGCGAAGGGCATCGTCCTCAGCGCAAAGAGCGGTTTCTCTCTGGTCTTTGTCAAGAAGTTTTCATGTGCGGAGTTCTACCTCCAGGACACCCGGTTCAGCGTCGGCACGGTCATCCAGTTCGAGTCGAAGTACGACCGCGACTTGCACGTGCACATCATCTTGACCGCGAACGAAGCCTTGCCGAGGGAGCCGCCGTTTGCTTGCGACTGGAGTGCGGGTTACGCCCGGGTGAGTATCCTTTGTAAGCCTGAATTTATGGGCGCCGTCCTGGGTCTGTTGATGCTTTCCTAGGCACCTCCTGGAATCTCCCGAACAGAATCCAGGATTCCCCGACGGTTGAGCGAATATATCACATATCTGAGAAATTTAGTTCAAGCTGAATGTTCGTTTCCACCAGACGTACGACTTGCTTTGCCACCCGATGTTCGGCTATATCGATGTAAGTACTGGTCGGAACTGAAGATAGTTTTTATCTGTACGTTCTAGGACCCCCAGAAGATGCTGCCGACCAGAATCTCTCACACGCGACCCCTGGATATTTTCGTCAAACATGATACCGGCGACAGGGCGCAGACCTGGCTTATCTTCGACGGGATCGTCGCCATGTCGGTACGCCGGACCTCTGATACCTTGCCTTAAGTTTCCGCTTAAGCTCTGAGCTCAGAATTCACCTGAAATCTGGCTTTGGCGATCATGCTCTTTTCTTTAAACTCAGGTTTAAGCTGTAGTCCGTGCTGTGACGTAGGCTGAGGCTGAGCACTCAAAGATAAAGCTTAATGGCATAGCCTTCTGAACCGGGCCCATCCCCGGTCATTTGCTTATGAAGCCCGAGCTCACGTTTAACCTTTGTGCTCTGACTGCTCAGGCTTAATTTACTCTTGGGCTTGAAGTTTATCCTCAGCATTTTAGCTCAGGCCCAGATGTAGTCCAGTCTAATCATAATGAGCATTGCCAGGCTCGGGCTAATCGCATAGGCTACAGCATTAAATTGCGCTTAAGTTTTGGGGTTTAGCTTAAGCGCGCTAACTGTGTTTAAGCTGAGGGTCTTGCTTAAGGCGTAGACGTAGGTTGTTTTATGGTAACATTTTGCATATCATTAGACTTACGGTTTACGCAAGGGACCTTATCTAACCTTGTTAGTCTTAGACTATAGAGTTTAGCTATAGCTCTTAGGTTAGACTTAGGCTCGGTACTGAATTAAAGTAGGAATAAGTATTATTCACTCGCTTCATTTAGACTAACGCCGGACGCAATGCGAGCCACTACTACTCCGACGACGACGCGGACGACGACACCACCGTCCCGAAGCACAAGGAGGGCGTTCACTTCTGCCAGACCGAGAGCGTCAAGGACCGCAAGCGACGCAAGCTGCGCGAGCGGAACTTCAAGAAGCGCGCTGAGGGCAAGTCCGTGTGGGATCCGCGTTACCAGCGCTACGACCCGCCGAAGCGTCCTGCCGGCTACGCGCCGCCGTCCGTGGGCGTTTCCGACGACGAGGTGAGCTCGGCGGGCACGTCTAGCTCTGTAAACGTTGGCAGTGCACTAGCACTAGCTCCACAAGCTACCAACGAGCATGTGATACCGATAGGAGCATGCGATTCCATTAGCAGCATGTTAGGAGCATGCGATTAGACTTGGGCTATAACCCCCCCCCCCGTCCCGTTCACCCGTCCCGTTTTAACGGCAGAACGAGACGGGACGGCCCGTCTAAACGGAACGGGTGCCTAAGTCTATATGTGATACTAATAGAAGCATGCATAGCGTTAGGAGCATGCGACACCGTTAGGAGTAAGCGGTACTAAAATCTCACTCTGAAAAAAAGTTATAGGACAGTTCGAGGAGCAATTTACCTCATCTAGAAACACTATTTGTTCTTTTCTTCCGCGTAGCCCTGAAGTGTGTCGTTAACTGAGATCTTTTAGAGCTCCTACGGAATAAACAACCTTCGCATCTGATCGAGCAACGCTCGCCTTTCACCTAATTGGCGAGAAACATATAATTACAGCCTGTCGCTTTCATCTTGTCACTTTTATACTTTTTTCGTTCTCTTAGAGAATGTCGAATAAACTCTACGCATCCAACTGAAGAATCATATTCTACGGGTGCGTATAAACATTTTACAATCCGTTAAAAACCAGAGCCTTGGTGTCGTTCAGGCGCAAAAATCTTGCCCTTTATCCGGTTTTATTGCGTGAGACTAGCATCGTTTCGCGCTCGCGACGCTAGCAGTGAAACCAACGTTTCCTTTGGTCCCCGACGTCCCCCCAATGCCCTGACGTTCCCTCGGCTCCCCCAACGTTCCCCTGCGCTGTAAGTGGTGGAAAATGCGTGCCGCGTGCTAAGCTGTACCGAATGCATAGGCGCGTAACCTGCACAGTTCAAAAGTAGTATAGTCCTAAAACTCTGTGGCATACGCGATGCCACATCTCGGAATGTTTGTATGAAACATTTACTCGTCATAGACAAGATTATCGGCAAAACCAATGCGATTTCCCGTTACATCGAAGGCTATGCAGTAATCACGCAAAAGATACACTGATATGGAAAAATAGGCGCCATCGTCGTTAGTCATTACAGAGATAGTAATCTTGCACGGTTCATCCAAGTACCAGTCCTTTAGAAGGGTCGTTCCACGTATGTGGTAAGTGTAACCATCCAACGCGAAATTAAGCAGAAAGTCCACGCAGTGTAGTGTGCAGGATCCATATGACAGTGTGCCATCACTGCAAGAACTGCGTATTTCAGGGACGAAAAGTTTACTTGAACAAAACCAGCCCGTTAGCAAAAACATAAACTAGCTTACCAAATACTCGATGCTATTGCCTCAGGAAGATTGACAACGTGGCTACGAAGGCCTTCAGTTATATCAGCAGTTCGTATGTGCATCGTGAAAGAACTGAAAGGAGTACATAGTTAAAAGAACGCACAAATACTCATAAACATACAGAACTGTGTGCCTAGAACTTCCATGATTTTTCAATTTAAGTTTGCTAACTTCCTATGATTGATTGAAAAATTAGTTGATTGATTGAAGACAGAAAGAGTCACCTTATGACCATACGGGTCTTACCTGTTTGACCCGAAGTCGACGTTATTAATCCAGTATGCAAGCTCGTCCCCCGCACGGCTAAGCGGAATAAAGTAGGCGTTGTGGTAAGCGAAGGAGCCACATCGCAAGCGATCCTCGTACCCAATTGTCATCTTAGCTTTCGGTAAGATATCTCTCACTGTTGCGCCGGAATAATGGCACTGCAACATGTCGCCTTCAGGCGGATATGGATGATGCTCGAGATAAACACGACTGAACCAGAACGTCGCTAGCGCTCGCGGAATAGTGCCTGTTGCGACTGCAGATTCCAAAATTGAGGGTCCATCGTCCAACCATGACGCATTTTTGGTGGCCACACCGAGGCGGCCTTCAAAGTATGGAGCCCATGCTGGAGCCCAATCGTTCTGTGGATCGTTGGTAAATATGGCAAAAGTTCCGAGGAGTCTCGGTTGCTTGGGAGCAAGCTGAAACACTTTTCAAGGTAAAGCATGAGGGATGAACCTAATATGACTATTGCTTTGTGTAGGTTGTTCAGCGAAAAGCCATCGGGGTATTTACCAGTCGTAATTATTTACGCACAACAAAGCTACCGGCTATTCCTACTCACCGAAATGTCGTCAGTATAAGTGGTCGCGAGATGCGGATCACCGGTGTAGTTCACCGAAACCGAACTCGACATCTTTCGATCGTAACCGAGTAGGCATTGAGACAAATCGTCAATAGTATCCGCCAACGCGTTACAACAGATGGAATGGCATTTCAGTGTGCAGTAAACTAAACCTCTACGTTCAGTAAAAAGTAATTGCAAATCGCCTCGACAATACTTTTGTCATTGCAGTACGGTGGGCAGCACGCGAGCAACGTTGAGACATTCCGGTCAAAGAGCCACATCGTGCTCGAGAAGAAGTCGATGCGCAGCGTCATTGGTTGAGGTGGTGTCCCTATGCCTACAGTCACTGCATATTCGTTTGTACTGCACGCCATGTACTTAGCGTTTCTTCGATAGAATCTTGCGTGCAGGTCGACGGATCGGTCAGCATTCAGCTCTCAAATTATTGTCTATTTTGCTAGCACTAATCGTTGGCAAAATTACGGCATAACCGGAGCAAAAACACCCGCTATCTCAGCATCCAAGCGTCTTACAGTCTATAATTTTTAGCGTTCATGACAAAACTTACCGGTACTGCCGTTAGACAATGCTTGTGAAATGCAAATAGTAATCAAGACGAAAGTGTACAAGGTATGGACTTGGCAACGGCTTAACATCGGTTGAAAAAGCTAGCAAGCGGGTCGTCCCAATCAGTTGTGCGCGTTCTGAGTTCATTTTAACAAACAGCAACTGTTGATAAGAGCTGTACGGGCTGTCACGCTTTTCAGATAAGCATGCGGTGAGGTGACAGCTGGTCTGGGGAGACAATAAAAATATTTTTCAGCATCGTTTAATAAAATGATCGCAGACAACGCGGCTACCACAGACGCTCTCAAACACTAGTTATTGGGCTTTTTCGCACATAATGTGTTGTAACCAATATTCTTATCACCACTGTAATCTTCCAAAACACCGTTAGACGCTCGCCAGAGTCCGTCTGAGTCGAGATAAGCGTAGCCAGTCAAACTTTCTGACGAAGTATTGGCCCAGTTCCGAAACGTAACGCTGCTCCCGTCCAGCCACATCCAGGGAACGGCAGTAGTATTGCGGTATAAGCCAATCCACGTGCCATATACTGGTGCGCCGACAGCTAAACGTCTAATGATTTGAGCATAAATTGTCAGGGGACAACATTTGCTAGTAAATCCGATATGGTATCCAATCTTATCTAGTGTAAGCTTGGAAGCAATTGCTGGTGTGCCAATCTTTCTAGATGCACCTTTAGTGTGATCACGTGCACATCGATAATCATCAGGCAGAAAGCTATGGAAGTTACATGCTTTTATGCTAACCTGTTAGCCAAGTATTTGTATCGTTGTCGTGGATGGAAACCATTGTCGCGTTTACTAGTGCACATACTCGAGGATCCCAGTCACTTGCGTACGGCCACAACCCAGCCTAAACGACTTCGTAGAAGTTCTCATGGGTCGTAGCAATGACTCTGATGCTTACTGCATAACACATATCAGTTTGCGAGTGGTACTTGAAGCCCGGTGAACATTTTGGCTGCAGCGGCGGCAGTGGCTTCCCCTGTGCCGGGCTCGGAAACCGGCCCCGACATTCGCATCCCGTACACTGATTCGAACTTGATGAGTGACTCATGTGCTTTGATGGGCAAGTGTCTTTCTGCGACGCTAGCTGACAAAGGTACGGTTTTTGTTGGTAACACGGTTGTCCAAACCACTGCCCATTAGCGACGGATGCGGCAAGGCAGAGAGCTCCCATTGCTGGCTGACCTAAAACGTTCGTTAAATGCTTCCGATATGCGGCTTTATTTTTTGTCATTTTCAAGTCATTCATTGGCCTTATTTCTTAGAAAGCGACATGGATAGCATAGATCTCCGCCATATCGAATGGAGAAAGAACGTTTTAGGGGAACTCCTCGTCTCGAAAAAAACCTCACTAGATATGACGGAATACATAATAGCACCACTAAGTGAAACATCTTAACCTTACTTTTGGCCCAGTTGTTGAATATGAAAGGCGTGCCGTCGCTCCACATCCACGCATTGCTGCCGCCGTCAGCGCTGCCACCGAGCCAGAAGTCCGTCGTACACCAGTTATTTGCTAGCCTTTGCAGCAAAGCGTTTGTTAGCCCGTCGCTAACTGATGCCAAATGACCTCCTCGTTCGTTGCACGCCTCCTCCGCGCTGTACCATGATCCACCAGTTTTCAGTAAATCGTAGCAGTAGTCGCCTAGGCCTTGCGCCGCAGCTACAGGGCACTTGGCCTCACCCAAATGTACGACCACCCATGTCAGTAGACCAAGAAGTATCATGTGTGAGCTTGAAGGACAAGGTTAAACAAAAACGGATCGTGGCAACGACAATTCCGTCTCGATACTCTGCGAAAAGAACAGCACATAACGGCCATGATATTGCAAGCAGAATTTTTTATTTGGCGTAGACAGTATTATCTGCAAGTCCTCGATCAACGTGAACGACATCAAACACTATGCGATAGTGTCGCAGATTATACAATGCCATAATCCAATCATGTGCCGACTGATGTTGAATCCGCTAATAAGAGCTCAAGTGCTCGGCTTCACCTTCCAACATGTGCGCCAGCACAAATGGTAATCAAACGAGCGAACAGGGAAATAGTTTTGACCAGACAGGGCTGCGCAGGGTCTTCAGAGGGAGATTAAATATTATGTGAATCAGACAAAGCACTATCCATGTCAAGGGAACAGGGACGACCAAAGTACGCGCTTAGCTCATTTGTCAAAGTTGGGGAGGCGCACGTTGACAAAGGCCTGCACCCGGTACCGTAGGGCCGTCATAACAGCAGTGATGGTACGGAAAGTTGCAATCCATACGGTACCAATGCCCTGTACCCGTCGTTCTGTCAGCATCAAATCCAACGCAGCAGTCAAGGGCTCCGCTGCAATCAATGTACGCGTCCGAATCGTATTTGTTCTTCGAATAATTTGGGTCTTCGTCCGGAACCCAGCTCTCAAAGTCGTATATGCTTCCGTCACTCCAGACCCATTGTTCTAACGATGCGAAGTTGGGCATGTGTAGCCCAATGACGGACGTTCCTTGAAAGTTGGCTGAATTGTATTATGTAACACAGGCCAGATGAATATAATACTATGTTATGAAAGGTGAGGCTTACCTGCGACCCAGTTGTTTGTTTTTTCGGTGTGGATGGAGACCGGCTCTGCTTCGTAACGCAAACATGATTGTTTAACGAACTTGAACGATTGGTTGAAGCCTTCTCCATCGAAATCGTAAAACGTCTGCTGGAAAAAGTCCACTGGCATTCAACTCGGGTCATGTGAAAAAACACGTTACATGACAAACATAGACTTAGAAAAACGTCAAATGCAAAAACTGTCAACTGAAAATACGATACAACTAAAAAAAACTTTAGCTGAGAATTGTCAGCATAAAAATTGTGCGTCATCTGGAAGAAACATTTACGTTCGTGCAACTAAAAAAATCTAGCAAACCCACTCACAAACCAACGGACCTGAATCCGGTCAAGATTTACGAGGCTTCTGCTTAAAATGTTTGTGATATACGCGATCAAGCTGCGCTTAGGAACTCCTTGGCTTTTTATTAGCTAGCTTACTAACCTGTTGTGGGGGGGGGGGGCTGTCACGACTAAGCCTAATCTTTGCAAGACTAAGCCCTGCGATTCGCCCGCTTTCCTCAAATAGGCTACACGGGGGTATTTCTGAATACCCTTCGGGTTGGGGGTCTTTCAAGGGGTCGTGTTTACATATCTGATGGCCGCCGCAGTTGCGGACGGGCGTACGCCACGTGCGCCCCCAGGGTACGAACATGGCACGGCATAATAGCGCCCATCTCTAATACAAAAGCAAAAAAAAGGTGAAGTTGGCAATACGTGGCTAAGCCAAGTATTACCAAGTTGGCTTCCTTACGAAGTAACAAAATCCCGTTTCTTCGTTGTACTTTGCAGGCCATTTAGACGGTATTAACTGGCACCGCGACGCGCATTCGGTACATGATGTAGGACACGTCTCCTCTGGAGGACTGGAAACCGTCGCCAATGTTGTGCGGACAGGAACTGTGGGCGGCGGGGCAGTCAGCACAGGACTAGTTGTACTTCGAGACGATGAACACTGGGAATAACCTCGTAATTCGCAAACGAACGGATATGCTTGAGTGCACTGTTGCGCATACCACTGACCCGAGAGGACCGAGGCTGATAGGCAGGCGTTGTCACTAGTCGGCTCACCTGCAATGTGATGATTGCCTTACCAAAGTTACTACGTTTAAATGGCTTAATTCTCGTGTAGTGAAGTTCCGAACGCTGGCAATGGGTGCCAGATGCGCTTGATGTTTAAGAATAGAAGTCCAAATACAACTGTTTAGTTTATTTCATAAATTTGATGAATGACGGGGTTTTCGATATGCGTCATAAAACTGCAGGTGAAATTGCCCTATGGTCAAGAAGAGGCTACGCAATGAAGTGAATCCTAGTTTTACGATTCTGACTTTATTGCGGACGCTTGAACTTACTTTTAGCCCAGTTCTGGTACTTGAACTGCTTTCCGTCAGTCCACGTCCATGCATCACTGGTCTGGTCACGATTTCCTCCAAGCCAGAAGTTTGTTGCGCACATGTTGGACGATAGACGCTGCAATAAAGCGTTCGCGAAGGCAGAGCTCACGGAAGCCAAGTGTCCTGCACGTTCGTTGCACGTCTCTTCTGCCATATACCACGGCGTAGCAGCGGAATTCAGCTCGTAGCAGATGCCTTCTTCCAAACCTTGTAGGGAACCAGCGGGACATTTCGCACTGGATACCGAAATTATCATGCAAACTATCAACAGCGTAAACATCGCATATGAATCACGCGCTTCGTAGTGTTAGGGAACGTCCCTTTAAAGCAGTTGACAAAGCGGATCGATATGGAGCGCAGAGTGTTCCCGATAAGATAGCAACAGTTGTTTACAAAAGTACCTCACTGGCTTCTGGAGTCATCACTAGCAGGTGTGAAAACTGCTAGAGAAGGTGTCCCGGGCGATTGTCCTTGTGGAACAATGCTTCCAATTTTCTCACAAAGGCTTCCAAACGGCGAAAAACCCGTTTGCAATGCTCCGCGCACGCCATGAACGGCAAGAATGCACACATGCAGCTGACTCGGCTTCAGTCGCAGCCTTCGGAAGCGCACCTGGCCATCGTCGGCACTGTCTCGTTGAACCCTATGAGCGGTACCACATCGTGCATTCAAAGCAATATCGCATGCAAAAGCGCGCACTGTGCTTTAAAATTGAATTCGTTTGAACCGTAGCCAGGTAACGGTATTCACGTTGGACGGGTAAGTAGTCGAATGCTTTCTGTTTTGCAGTGTCTGTCAGATATGCTTCTAGGTCTGTCGGGCACGCGTTCGGATGCCTGCGAGGACGACCACGCGTCTGCGTGGAAGTTTCCAAAAATTATCTCCTTGGGATTAAATTAGATTAGGAAGTTATGGGCGATCAAAATTTTTACTTAACCTCGATAGCGTCCCTGCGTGCACGTTATCACATGGGTTAGTAAACACTAATAGTTCATGTGATCAGTTCATTTCTGCTTCAACTTAGGGGGCTTCCAGAAAGTCGGTAAGCCTTACAGGAGGGGAGGGGGGGGGATCAGGCCTTTGATTACATTTTGATTACAGGGGGGGTCAAGCCCTTGATTACGTAATCAGCACTAGGTAAAATGGCCCGCCGCTAGGCGCCGCCCAGAGCAAATTTTAACGATATATTGCAAATTTTAACCTAAAAATTCGTTGGTATCGCCTGCGGCGGGCCAATTTTGGACTCACTTTTGAACACATTTTGACCAAACTTGCCCATTTTTCGCCGAAAATTTGGTCGGTTCGCCTGCGGCGAGCAGTCACAGGTGTCCTGGAACCGAATTTTTCCTTCAATTCCGAGACATAACCAGGCCAAATTTAAGCGAAAATTTGACAATTGTAGTGGGAATTTGCTTCGAAGGCGCCTAGCGGCGGGCCATTTTACCTACCGCTAAATCGCGTCCTTTTGACCCATTTTTTCGTGACTTTTCAGGCAAATTTTCCGTCTTTCCGACCAAATTTTTCATGTTTTGTGTCGCAGATTTATTCAAAAACTTCTTGACGTAAATTAATCATTTAACAAGGCAAATAACGTACCTTCTAAGCCTACTAAAGCGTCCCCTACCCCATACGTTTGAGAATCCCAGCTTTGGACAGCTTAAAACCCGATTTTACACGTGTAAGATTACAGGGGGGAGGGGGGGGGGTCAAAAAAGGCGATGTAATGCTTACAGACCTTCTGGACGCTCCCTTATTGTTGCTACTGAAGATTTTAGCGTCTGTTTTGCGGCTTGCGCAGAACATTAACCGAGATTGGAGTAGTTTATGGACTCAGTGTCTACATCCGCACTCTCAGCAGCTGCAGTTGTTCAATGAATGAGACATTGGAGTCGCGAGAAGGAACAAATAAACAAAGCACCTGCATGCAAACCATCGTCCAGAACAATCATGTGATGTGGACACAATAATCGACTAAACACGATTTTCAGGGACGCGCATAGACAAAACGAATACTAACTTTACTGCACTCACGGCCCCAAGACGAAACTTTATTGTCACGCATGCATTTACCGGACACGACGTACTCTGATGGCTAATAGCTGCGTTGCGTCACTCTTCTGATTATGCGTTTTAAGCACCAATACCTTGTAGAACAGCGACCATCCCTGAGCGGAAGGGGGAGGGGGCTCCCGCAGGGATAGGGATTCGCAGAATTGCATATATTTCAGAGAGCATGTAGAGAGCCATGTTTATTCCGGTTTCATGAAGCATCATGTAAGCGTCCATTTTTACGATGAAGATGCAACACGTAATGAGCGGCAAGGTTACATGGTCTTGTAGGGTGATGCAAGGCAGTTAGAACATAATATTGTATTATGGGACCGAAGTATAGTCCAAGCTGTCTCTGAAAAGAAAGCTGAGCTAGGCGTTCGGCTTGACTTCAGTTTAGCATGTGGAAGCCGAGCCCAAGCGTCAGCTGAAGCAATCACGTCTTGAATGGCCGGAAGAAGCCGACGCCAAGAGTCCATTGGAGGAAGCAAGCTTTAGACCCAGGCAAGGGAAAGCTGAGCCTAAGCTTAAATACCGGAGCTGAGCATGTTTTATCCTAATATTGTACTAGCACAATTCGTAAGTACGTGCATAATGACATGGCCTTACGAGTCCATGTAAAAAACAGCCACCAGAAAACTACTTCTTTGCACTGAATGCGTTTCGAGGAGACTACCGGATATACTCCGTCCAGGAACTGGAGGAACGCGGTCAAAGTCGACAAAATTAATTCGCTATAACCGTCTTCGTTTCTCGCCGCACTGAGCAAAGCAAAACGTTGTTGTCAATGTCTGTGTACTAGAGTCCAGTTGGCTATTCCTCGCCGAATCGGAGGTCATTTCTGATGTCAGTCAAAAGAACTTGGATGCTCACTAAGCAAGCAACGAATGCCGACTTTTTCCGAGTTTACTGCTTTAGGCTACGAGAACCCAGAACACACGCACAAAAACTCCACTTTGTCTACACCGGCAATAGCGCAAATAACTTTATCGTGTACCCATGACAACAGAACGAAGCGGAACATGCAAAGATCATGGACATGTGCAAGCTTGAAACATACATGCACTAGGCGGCAAAGAATTCAAGCAAGGAAACCACAGAAGAACACACAAAAATCCATCGTTAAGGCCACGAGACATCGGCTTTGGAAGACATCTTTGGTTACACGGGAGGACCTGGATGAGAATGGGACTAATCGAAGCAAAGGGAAGCGAGACGATTCAGGTCGTGAGGCGGTCGATCGCCGCGCGCAGCTCGTTGTTGGTCGCCTGCGGATAGGCGAGCGTCGTCAGCAGCTCCGTCACGAGGTGGTCGCACAGGCCGGGACTGCTCATCTCGGCGCGACGCAGCGCCGCGGCGACGGTCTCGAGGTCGGCGTTCGCGTGACGCGTCCTCGACAGCTTGTCCAGCGCGGGAAGCAGGGCGCACTCCAGGGATCCCTTCGGTACTCTCGGTGCCGCGGCACGTCCTCCACTGCCCGACTTGCTGTGCTGCACCGGTGGTTGGCTGAAATACGTCAGGTAAGTCACGGTTGGGCATAGAACGGACCGGTCAATACAACGCACCCCAATTCATGACGGCCTTTTGCCCAGGTAGGACTGCCAGGGAATGGCATGACGAAATCCGAATGAGCTCCACGGACTTTGAATTCGTTTTTCAGATTCAACTTACGGGTGCCAGACAGGAGTTCTAGGTTTTCCAACGTTTGCCTTTGCCCATCACCTATGTTTTCCAGCTAGAAATGCTAAGGGGACGTCTGATCGAATTGTCGTGGTGAACCCAGGTAGGAGCGCCAGGTATGTTGTTCGGATAGACCTCACAGGTACAGTTTTCAGAATGGTTGAGGTAAAACTTGAAGGTTGAAGTCCAGGTAGGCGCCTATGGTGGGAATTCATGTACGTCTTTCAGGACGGAGAGTTCTGAGCTATCTGCAGAATTCAGGCAAAGATAGCTTCCAGGGGTGTTTTCACGGGGCTCACGAAAATGAGTCTCAGGTAGGTCCCCAGAATGGCCTCGCGAGTGATCTCCAGGTAGGCATTCCTGGTAAGAAGATGCTATAAGTTCAAAATCTTCATATTCTTCGCCGCTACTGAGCGACAGGTTTTGCTTTCCCCAGGGGAGGTTCGGGTCTCCCATGAAAATGCGATCTCGCAATGGACTAGTGAAGGCCTCTCCTATTTGGCATTAACGTGTACTTACTTCATTGCCGTCGTCGTCGAGGCCGGCGGGTAGCTAGCGTGGGAGTGGAATCCGCCGCCACGCTCGCCATGCTGCTGCGAGGACTTTGAAGCGCTGCCATTCGACGCGCCACTTCCGTTCGACGCAGCGGATGAACTCGCGGCGCTGTGATGCTGCGCAGCGCTGGCGGCGCTATAGTTGTGCGGATGGTGTGGGCCGGGCAGATAGTTGCCGGTAGAGGACGTCGCGCTGGCGCGATGCGAATGCGGCACCCCGGAGCTGGCGGATGACGACTTTGGCTTCGAATGTGCAGCGTGGTCGCGGCGCTGCACTGCGTCCGATGATGCGGACGCTTCTTGCGGGTGCTTTCGCATCTTGGGCTAAAGTAAGGTTGTCAGTTATCACCCACCAAATTGTATGAAAGACCCATCATAATTGGAACCGTTGTTGTTTTACTTTTGCAAACGGATTGGACCTGACCTGAGCGGTGCCCAGCCATGCTGAAATAGAACGCATGTAATAACTGGCGATCGCAAATGCCATGCGTGTTCCACTCAGGATGGGGCGCGTCTGACGCATGCGTGCCATGCACGCGTTTCAGTGCGGTACCATGTACGAGTCACGGAAGAGCATACGGGTCATAGGCATTAAGGCGCATGCATGCCTCATGCGGAGGTGAACCCATTATTTAACCGAGGGGATCCACGCCATAGCGGGGATAACATGCTCTTGTGGCAGGCACGCAACTACCGCTTTGTAGCGTCGTCGCTCATCAGCACGCATGTGGTTCATACACGCCATATAAACAGGCATGCATGCCGTATTCTGGAAGTACGCATGACACATGCAGGAGCATGTATGTCGCACGCAGCAACAAGCATACCACACACAGAACGGCCAATATTTTACTCTGGGGCCAACACAAGTTCAAGCCATCACGTGTTAACCCCTTGACTCATGCCACGCACGCACAGCCCACTAAGGAATGGTCAGTCCTTATTCGGAAGCACGCATGCCTCGTTGAGGAGCCTCACATGCCTCGCCAAGGAGTACGCATGCCTCGTTGAGGAGCACGCATGCCTCACATGATAATCGACTGATATCGCGCTCCTTCAGAACGGGTAGGCTACGCATTTTTCTTTGCAACCTTAACCGCGGACTTACCGGTGAATTGGTCGGGGACCCGAGTGCGATCATCGTCGGAGCACCCGGCCCGCTTTGGTACCTCGACGAGGAGGACGGAGGCGATCCGTTGCGATCGCTCTTCTGGATCGATGGGTCCCTGAAATCGGCAATCATTTTCAGAGACCTTTAAGGGTTGACATGCCTCAAATCCACGCCTTGTCGCAACTGATTCGCCACTGCAGCTACGGCCGCATTGTGCCCGTGGTTGACGATGGTTCCGTTCGGGGACTCGTCTTCTTCGCGTCGAATTGCGATTCTCGACGATTTGGCGGATGACGACGGCGCTCGGACGGTACCCGAGTCCTAAATGGCAACACTTAACGAATGATCGGAAAGTCGTTTAATACCTCGTTCGCATGTCCGTTTCCGTTCCCGTTGTTGCGACCGTTCGGCGCCCTCACTGTGGGGTACTCCCAGTTGTCGCCGTCGTTCTCCTGGTCCGACTGCGAGTCCTGGTCGGAGTCCGAGCTCGGGCCCATCTGTGCCTTGTACGCAGCGGTCCGCTCCAGGAGGTCCACGAGGATGTTGTTCTTCTTAGCGCGCTTGATGAACGGGTGCCGGAGAAGCTCCTTTGCGGCGGGTCTCTGTAAACTAGTAGATTATTGAGTGGATAAGACGTATAAAACGCTGTGCCATGCTTTGCGCAAGTTTTTTGTTGGTCTTCTAAGGCTGAACCGGCGTAAGTTAGACATGTAAATCGCTAAGTTTATGCTCATCACTTTTGGGCTTAGCCGGAACCTAAGGACTTACTCCTGCTGGACCTAAGACTAGGACCTTTGTTCACTCGAAAGCTGTAGCCCAGTGCCTAGGTAAATCCAGAGGTTTAGACCTTGGTTTAGACCTCTTTTCGACTTAGTTCAAACCTCAGGTTAAGAACATAATTGTTAATGCCCAGTCCATGCTGGCCTATACTTGTCATGCGTAAGCTAAGTATCTTACGCTTGGGCCAAGCTCTTTTAGATCTAAGTCTATCATTATTTCTGCTAACCCTAGTCCCTCAAGGCTACACCTAGAGCTACCTTCCTTAGTCTAAGCACTCGCTTAAGCACCACCTTTGCTCAGACTCTTACTTACGTCATCAGGGTCCTTGTTGAGACAGAGCTCGACGAACTCCTTGAAGGAGCGACTCCACTGCGGCCCGCTGAGCTGTGGCGGCGGGTTCTTCGGAATGAGGAAGAGCACGCGCATCGGATGCAAGTCGGAATGGGGCGGCTCGCCGTTCGCCAGCTCGATGGCGGTGATGCCTAGGCTCCAGATGTCCGCCTTGAAGTCGTACGACGCCTGCTTGATCACTTCCGGGCTGAAATAAAAGTTGTATATACAAGGAGCTTTTAATATTCATTTGTACCGACCACACAACATTATTTCCTTCACGCAAGCGCTACTCGATTCTGACTGTTGATTTTTCCTTTTCTTTACCAAAAGAGTAATTTACATTTAGGGTGACACATTAAGCATGCGGGTACTTCGAACATGCATGTGTGCAGTCATGCATACCAAGCGTAATCGAATGCAGAAGCATGCATGTCCAAAGCATAGCATGCGTACTAAGCGGTATCACATGCTAGCGGTCCCGAATACAGGCAAATTCACATGCCATGCTGTATGTAGGCACGTGTGCAGTTATGTGTACTAGGCGCTTCCGCATACAGAACATGCAATTCGCCCGTGCAGAACAGCTGAATCTGAGGTCGGCATGCGTGCAGTCATGCTTACAACGGAGGTAACGTGCATGCATGCCATGGTGGAAGGCTGGCACTCGCGTGTGTCCTAGCGCACACAAAGCGCTAACCAAATCACAGTAGAAAGTCTTCGAAAACACTCTCTTAAGCTACTAACGGTTAACTATCACGACCGGCTAAACCTTTGTAAAACCCCGGTAGCGAGCTGTGTGCGCGTTAGCGCAAGCGAGAGACTGGCAGAGAACTAACCCATTGCCTGGTTCAATGCATCAAGGTTTGTCATTCCAAGCTATTCCTCCGAGATTTGGTCTTTGGGCATCTATTCATACACAGGGCTCCGAAAACTGTGTGAAAAACTTACGCCATCCAGAAGGGCGTGCCGACGAACGTGATTCGCTTCTTGACGGTCTCCGTGAGCTGCCCCGCCACGCCGAAATCCGCCACTGAAATTTTAACACGTTAATGGACAGCAGGGAACTTGCTGCATCCCTACCCTTTACGTCGCCCTGCTCCGAGAGGAGCACGTTCGCCGCCTTTATGTCGCGGTGGATCTTCCGCTCCTGATGCAGGTACTCGAGGCCCTTGAGGATCTCGCGCAGGATCACGGCGATGTGCGACTCGTCGAGCTTCCCGCTCTTCGTCAGGTCCAGTGCGGAGCCGCCGCCGAGGTACTCCATGATGATCCAGAGCTTGGAGCCCTAAAATAGGCACCGTTTTATGCGTGATAGTAGGAAGTGTAGTGAACACAGGATTGAGTAAAGAACATTGATAGCAACACAGTCACACTATGTTCTTCCGCTTAACAAAGCTAATACTAGGCATGCATATCTGGATAGCTTCCCACGAATACAGCTTTTGGAGAGGCCCATCCAAGCTGGTTCTTTCGGCTACTTTTTCGGACTTCACATGTGGCCCAAGAGGAGGAAGAAGAATGAGGCTATGGAAAACGACTTCTTAAAGTTTTACCGGGGACGAATTAGGCATGGTGACCGAGGCTGTCGCGGGAATGAGAGAGACTACTAATGTTATCCAAGTCAACCAGAAGGACCAGAATTACGGGTACGCTTACGTAAAGAAGTGGACATTGAGCTGGGAGCTCATCAAGCTGTTAGAGCATCATGTCTCATCCTTCTACGTTTCACACCGCTGACCACGCATACCCAGCTTAGGTTTTATGGGGCCATCTCTTCTCAATTCCATAGCCATGAGCGGGCATTGGCAAGGTTCTGGACACTTTCGATGGACAGGGAAAGCCGGAGAATGGGCTTGGAGCCGCAATGATTCAGGGTCACGAAGTTGGCGACGCACCTTTAGGTAGGAGCCGAAGTACTTGGTGACGTACGGCGAGTCGCACTGGCTGAGCACCATGATCTCCTGCTGGATGTCCTCGATCTCATCCTCCGCCTGCTCGAGGTCGATGATCTTGATCGCGACCACCTAAGCCAGAGGCGTAAGTAGCATTTACATGCTAGGATGCGCCTACCTGTCCGGTGCGATTGTCGATACCCTTGTAAACCTCGCCGAACGAGCCGCGCCCGATGCGCTCCTGGCGTGTGAACAGCGTCTCCGGGTCCAGTTTCTGAAACTCAATTCGTCATCACAAATGCAGTCAGTATCGCAGATTAAAACGTTCCGTGATGTGAGTAACTGTGCCTTCAAACACAAATTTTTTCGTAGATTCAAAAAGTGTTTGTTTCACACGTCCAATCACCGCTTGATAACATCAGAATCAGACTTTTCTCGAAAAAATGAAAGATTTAATTTGAGATCCATTCGCATGCTGTTTTTGGGTTGTTCGCAGTTGGTAACCAAAGATCCTATGCTGAATGCAAGCGTTAGCTTAGCGCTCGGTCAGTACTCTCTAAAAAGCAAACACAATTGACGCTACAAATCTGGAAGCATAATGCATTAACGCCGAGCTTCCGGTTGGCCTTGACAACGGGACAGCCACGAATTGTGCGGAGAGACCCCAAGATTAACTGCCACTTAGCGCAAGGTCAATGGAGCTGCGGATATTTGTGTCGACGGCTTCAACTGGTTAAATGCCTGTTGCCCCTCGGGTTAACTGGTTAAATATTTTGCTACGGACTCTAAAAGCGCATGGAATGCTAAACATAAAGCATCTTCCTAAGCTTGTAACTAAAAATTTCGACAAAGTAAGGGTGGAACATTTATGCCGAGCTATTTCACAAGTTAGCCGGGAACAAAAATATCGGACCTGTAAGCACATATTCTGCTCGTTCAGCAGCAAGGAAAAACGACATGAACGAGCCGCTCATTCACTTGCTTCCCTTTCCTTCGGGAGGAACATGCCTCAAAAGGTGCAAAGGGGAAATCGACCGAAACTCTCACATCTTCAAAATGCGGGCGCAGACATACCTTTGAGAACTTGAGCATGGTTCAAGTGGGCCTCTCAGCTGCTACAGCGCCGCAATCCGTCGCGCTGCAACACTCAGTGGTAGGATCACTTCTCCTCTCTCTCCTTTCGGGGAAGAGAAACAGCAATGTAAAACGCGAAAATTCGGAGCGAAACGCGATCGAACTAACCGACCCGCCGATCGTCGCGGGGGATGATCGCAAGTGCGTGCGGCGCTGCACAGCGCTGCGACTCGAGACAACCACGCGCGGCTAACGGACTACCGAAATGCACTGCGGCTGCCGGCCGGCGGCGAAGAGGAGCAAAAAGGGGTCTTCTCCTGTTTCCGAGGAGCTGCGAAGATGCGCGCGCTCCTTAGCGGTAGCGGGATACAAAATTCCTTCGTCGCCGCGCGGCAGCAGCGCTTCCTTTTCCGCGCTTTGCGGCCGGGCTTTTCGTCTCTCCTCGTGGAAGCGCTATGAAGTGAAGAGGGAAGCATTGAATGGAGGGGAGAAAAAGCGACGAAATAGGGCGCGAAAATTGCGGATGCGGCAAAGAAGCGTCTGCAGATGGAGTGGACTCTAAATGGACGCCCTCGGGCTATGAACAGCGAACGGCGGAAGTGTAGACGAAAGTTGCAAAATACAGTCGACCAGCATGTGATCAAGGATCATAGGGAAAAAGTGATTAACCTGTGAAACTGGCTTGTTTTGTCAGCACTTACAGAGAACACTAGAAAAATGACCGAACACGACGGAAACTGCGAAGAGAATGAGCAAATAATGCGCTTTCCAGCATTTAATATTCTTGCCCTTTTGTCACGTAGCGCGGATTTAGGTCACTCCCCCAGGTGCATTTTGAACAGGAAGGACGGTCCATTTACATGATTTTGAAGAACCCTAGCCTTAAGAGTAGAGCAGTAGTCCCGAGACTCGGCATGGTATGCCTCGGAATTCGTACTACTCGCCTTATTGCCGGCAGGCAACAGACGAGACCATAAACCGCCGCTGAGCCAAAAAAAACGACTTGTCCGGTTTTCGCCGTCAAATACTGTCATAAAATAAAGTTATTCTGGGACCGCTTATACGTATAACACCGATGATTTCGCAGAAAGAACGAACCTAAAGATAATGCATGAAAAGTCTACGACTTATGAGTATTCGAAAGAAAACCTAGCTTCGAGGACGCCCAAGATTTCGCCAAGTCCATCCGCTCAGAGTAAGCGATCCTACTACGAGTTTATAGTCCGGAAACTACAGGAAAGACTAGGAGTTGGGCATGGACACTAGTACTACTTTGACGGATATCCGCGCGAAATCATTCGTAACGTGCATGCACGCTGCAGCGAAAACAACCATGAAAGCAACATGACGCGCTTCCGCTAAACACCGGCTGCGGACGGAGGCAATCGACGCCGCGTGGAGACCGAACGCGCACTTGCACGCGGCGAACGGGACCTTCCGACCGACAAATGGACGCAGCGGAAGCCTTAATTAATGCGGCGTGCAGCACTCAACGGTTATGTACGGCGCAGGGAAAAAGTAATCCCCGGGCTGGCGTCCGACCGCCGAACGGAGGAATCGTAAAATGCGACAACGTTCGCGAGCCGAGGCGGGCTTCTTCGCCATTAGAGCCAGACAAAAGTTTGTTTGTGGGCTGAATGCGGCGAGAGAAATGGAGCTGGCGAAAGTTTCTGTTAGCGTCCTCCCGTCGCAACACGGATGGGGTACAAAAAGTTGGCTAGAAAATAGCCTACTACAGCTTCCAACTTTGATGCTACATCGGACTCTTCTGCACCCGCCTGTTCTGCACCCACTTTTAACCCACCCAGAAGTTACTTCGTACCGACGAACGAGCGGGCTTAAAGTGCACACAAAAAGCACCAAAAAGCAGAAGTTCTTCCTACAGGGGTCTCCCCCTGCCAGCCTTGATGGCTCTGTCTCAAAAATGGGCACTGCTTTCGTCAGAAGTTGACGGGGATGACTCGAATGAGGTTCAAACATCGAAGCGGGCAAATTTCCTCAACCAGAACAATCTAATTTGGACCGGCTGCAAGCTGTTTCCACTGCAAAATGCTTCTCCTACGATGACCCGAAGTGTAAGGATAGCAAATTTTGCATTTCATGAAACAACCTTGAGCGAGGCGAATCGACTATTCGCATCCACATGGTCGTTCTGGCCACTTGAAGACGTCGGCGAAGTCGATTTCTGCGGTCCGTTCGGCTTTGAAGCACCGTCTTCGCCGCCCTCGGCGGTCTTTGCTAGCCGCGCGTTGATGCTCTTGTACTGCGGGTCGCTGGTCATCTTCTCCTGGTAGAGCCCGCGAATGCCGTTGAACATGCCGGACGGTTGGAAGGGTGGCAGATCTGGCGACAGTGGCGGCGCAGAAGGCTGCGGCGCGGCACGCGATAGCGGGCTAGCATTCGTTACGGTCGACGCCGTGGAATAGTCGAAAGCTGCCGAGCTGCCCATGGTTGAAGCGTCGTAGTCGGCTTTAGGTGTAGGCGGAGGAATCATGGTGAGCTGAGGGATGAGCGGCTAACTGATGATGTCCTCAAATCGTGTAATGAGCCGGTGATAAGGTGTTCGGTAAGGAATGAGCCGGTGATGTGCCACGACCAGCAATGGGACCTCGATGATGAATCACAAGGTGCTCAAGGCGAACGTTCAGGTAATGAGTTCGAGATGAGCGTGATTCCGACGATCAGTGAGGCGATTGCGCTAGCGTTGAGAATCAGTAGTCAGATGCACAAATACCGATCAGTACGCAGGTGATGAGGCCACCGTGAATTGGCGCTACTTCGCACACCACGTCTCATACAAGAACTACTCACTTTGTACGAAGCACCTTGTCATCGGCGGCCAACAAGCTCTGCGCTCGCGAAGCACACTGCAAAAGCACACCGGAACTGATAACAACGACGAGCGGTCGCGAATGGAATGTGAGCTGATAAGCGATGCTTCGAGGGCAGGGACAACGGCCAAGATGTACGCTGGCTTGCCGGAATCGGACGCTGGCAACCCCGCGCTTCGGTGCGGGCACGATGACGCAGAAATCGCGGGATTCTGGGCGGTGTCGCACACGAGATTATGCGAAGAAAAACAACAGGTGGGAGGACGAATACCAAAGGTCGACGTGAACCCAATGACGACTGGCTAGAAGGTGTGAACGAACGAACAGTGGTCTCCGGCCGACACGACGTATCACACGCTGGTAGGAAAAGACAATAGTGAATCCGACGAGATCCAACCATTCTTCAATTCTTGTCCCATTGCAGAAAAGACCACCTGAGACGACAACGAGCAGGCACAATAAAATACATCACAGAGTCGCAAAACAATTTAACCGAAAAAAACGAAACTAAAACGAAGCCATACCTTACAAGGTTGATCTGACCAGTTGTGAAATTTAGGATTTTGGCAACAATTTTCATCTCAGTCGACTAGCAATGCTCGCGAGTACGAGAACTATCCGCACATTTGCCCCTCGGCTTCCTGCTTGACCTCGTTACAGTCACCGAACACATGCGAAAAGATACGGCTCAAAGCAGAGTAGCAACGCCTAATTGTTGAAACCTCGGTCTTTCATAGGAAAGCAGATGTGAACAGGAAAAGCAACTGCCCGCATTGCTTTGTGCACGTAAGCGTGACGGAGGCAAATAAGATGCGCGCAGGTGCGTATGAGTCATGCGTTCGTTTGCCTTAGCGCGTCAACAGAAGAAGAACGGATTAATGCACGCACCCACTTTTCTGGATGCCTGACTGTCTGCAGGAGGAGGTGCAGCACGGGTTTTTTTGCATAAGCAATTCTTCTTTGCCTTGGGGGAGAAAACGGGTGGCATGATGACAATTTCAGGCATGATTTTGCAGGTAACTGAGAAGTGGTGCACCAAAAGATGAACAAGTGACAAGTCCAAAGAGGAACGAATGTCTAACATGAGCCCTATCCTGAAGAAAATCGAAAGTCTTGCGAGGCCCTACAGCGTGCGTTACTTGTCTGCGTGGAACAGCGGCCGAAGCAGCTGGACTGGTACAGCGGCTGAACAAAAAAAGATTCTCAGAAAAAATCTATAACTTTAAACTCGATTTGTTTTTAGGGGGACAGAACAGACAAAGATGGAGACACGAAGAAAACGCTTTCTATGGCATATGTCAGTTTAAGCTTGTACTAACCTAATCTTCTGAACGATTGTTTCGTATCGGACTTTTTTTTGCTTAGAGCCAGATTAAGTGCATTTTGCGGTGGAGCATAGGAGTGATGTAAATTATACAGCCTTACGCTTGACGTTCTTCTTAACGTAAGTTTTGGGCACCATGTGGGGCTTAGCTAGAGGCCTCCCGCCGGAGCCAGCACTCACCGAATGCGTAAGTGACGCCATCCCTGCGAGTTATTGGCGGTTGAATCGGGGTTGAGCGTCTAAATCGTATAGTCAGCATTCGTATTAAACGGTCTTGCGAGAATATCGGTACATCTCAAGATCTTAGTTACGGCAACGTAAAAGTCAGCGTCACTACGTTGAGAGACCGCTTCTGCCTCCCGAGCCACGCCTGCGCCAAAGGGAATCGTGGCGAGACCTGCCAACGCTATGGCCGCTTGAAATCTGTGGGCCCATGGCCGTGGCGTCGTGTCACGAGTCGATATTAACCTAACAATCACTTTGCAACATCCGGAATAACATGGATTAAACGTACTTTTTGTGCCTTTCACGTGCTCACTTAGTCCTACTTACGCACGAATTTAGGCAAGCCGGCTACAAGCCAGAATGGCATCGAGAATGGTGGCCAAGGTGCGCAAGAAGGACGTCGTCAAAGTGATTCACAATCCCCTGCTGAAAACGCAAATTAGGTAGGTTTGTAAAAAGACAACGGCCCCGTAAACTGGCACAGAAACAGGCTTCGTACGGAGTAGAGGCTCTATACACCAAGCTAATCTTAGCGTCAAGCCGAGGGGTTAAAAATGAGCGCTTTTAATGCAGAAAATGTGGCCGCTTGCTGTGAATTCTTGAACAACATGTCCTAAGCTTATGTTTCTAGAGCACAGATGGCAACCGCAGCGCCGCCACTCGGACCGCAGCTCGGTCAGCGTGGTCTCAACGTGGCCAACTTCTGCAAGGACTTCAACAAGCAGACGGCGCATATCGTTCCAGGTACGTTCTAGCATGTGGTTCTCGTAAGCGTTCCTGCGCTTCTAGGAGCTCCGTTGCCGACGCGAACGCTGGTGAAGCCGGACCGCTCTTATGATTTGGAGATCTGCACGCCCACGTCACAGTGGCTGCTCAAGCAGGCTGCGGGCATTCGACGCGGCAGGCAACTCAAAGGTTTCGAGCATTTCTTCGAATCATTATGAACGAACCTGCTTTAGGAGAGATAGCGGGAAAGGTCTCCGTGAAGCACGTCTACGAGATCGCGAAGGTCAAGGCCCAGGACAAGGCTCTTCACGGCGTCCCACTAAAGGTGTGTATGGAGTAGGGTCTGGTTACTCCTCGGCAAAGCTGGCGCTATCAGTGGTCCTCCCCCTAAAACCTGGCTTTCTAAGCTCTCTGAATGCCAGATCTTCGGGCGAGTTAGGCGTCACGTCCACATAGGCCACTAGGGCCCGACAATGTAGGAGAAGACACTCGCTAGAGGGACACACCTACTTATGCTGCAGATGATATTCTACCACGAAAGTCAGGGCAAACTAACAAACAGGGCCGAAATAAATCTTGATACAGAGCTTTTCAATGAGGTCACCACCGACTAAAGCTTCTTAAGGGCTGTTTTCTAAATGACAAGTACGACTAGACTGTTGCCTACCGCATTAATGTGACAAAACCATGCACCTTTTTGCCTTTTACTTCCCTTTTTCGGGTCCGGTAGCATAATAAACAGAATTCCGTCTAGGCAGCGTTGCAGTGGACCCCATACTGTTTTGCGTTCCGTTTTCAGCCCTAGGCGACGACATGAGTACTGTTCAGTACACGTGCATTCCTTCGCTTTAGGACATCTGTGCGATGGTGATCAAGACGGCGCGAACGGTGGGCGTCGAAGTGCAGCGGGAGGACCTCGACCCGGAGGAATACCGCAAGTTCCTCGACGAGCGTCGCGAGGTCGTCGCCGCTCAGCTCCAAGAATGGGCGGACAAGAAAGCGGCCAAAATGCTTAGGACCACTTAACGTTTTCGTTACAGGTTATGACATTGTTTTGTTTTCGCTAGAGAATAAACAAAAAATTGGTAATTCGGGAAGCTTGGTTGTTCGAATAATGCTAGGGACTTGCACGGTCCTTTCGCCGACGGTTGCGCTTAAAGCGTTTAAGGATCAATGCATTTGCTTATCGCTAGCGTCAAAGGCGGTTAACGCAGAACTGCGCAGAGTTTCTACAAGCCACCAGAGAATGTAGCAAAGAAAACGAGGCAAGAGCCACTCAGTTCTGATCTGTACCGGCACAAAACGCGTCTACCAGTGTATGGATCCGTCGGAAGCGTACCTTCTGGCGTCCACTCTAGATGCCATTGTCGCATTTTAAATGTCTGAAGCTTGCTACTTCTCGAGTTGTTGCAACAGTTCTTTCTCGCATTTCTGAATCGTGCATTCATAGGCTCAAACGGATTTGTTCTGCCGCATTCGCAAGTGAAGGAGACAAAGTCCGATTTATGGTTGTTTTGTACTATGAAATGAAAAGTACCTGAACGGTGGATTCGTATGCCTACTTCTTGTGAGAAGAATGAGGCTCTGTGTGGGCCTCACGAATACAATCTAGCCTACTAGTTAGAGAACACGGCTCCTCATTTCATTTCAAGGACCACGGTTGGGACGTCAGGACGACGTTGGGACGACGCTCCCGCCGTGGAGGCGTCGACCGACGACGTGAGCTGCACGAACCGCGGTCCGTTCATCGCCATCAGCTCCGGCTATAACTGCACCACGCAGACGGGCAGCGTCTACACCGCTTACGACGGCTGGACGTGCACGGTCAAGGTCAACTTCGCATCCGACGAGAAGCGCGTCGAGACTCTAAAAGGGGCGCCGGCTTTCGCGACCGTCTCCGACAAGCTCGCGCAGACCATACAGGTCTTCACGGGCTACGCTGCGGAGAGCTCCACCGGATACACGCTTGTCATGGACATCGAGATCACTGGCTTGGGCAACGTGAAGACGTTCGGCGGCCGCCAGGACTAGCCTACCATGACTTGGTCCAACCATCCCAGCCTCGTGCAATTCCCTGTGGTTTGTAGCTGTTTTGTACGCCCTACTGGATGTTCTCCATGTCGTGCGCGTGGATCCGCAGACATGCGTGGGCAAAACTTCTGAGCATTATATTTTCCGCGAGGCACTCTTCGGATTCCCTCTTAGGACATCCTATCAAAAAGTTCGATTTCTGGTATGATCCTTCCTTCTTTATTCTGATTTGTTTTCAGTTTCATCGTTTGCTTCGTGTAAATGCATATTCCCGCTTACCGGCTCTGCTTCAAGTATATCCAAAAACTGGCTTAATAGTAGAAGAAGAAGAAGTCGTAGCATTCCCCTGTGCGCTAAAAGGCACAATTAAGCCCGTGATTTTTGCAGCTTTTTGCAGCATGTATCTAGACTGAGGGGCGTCCCAACGAATCGCCCACTTTTTGACACATGACAGCATAGGCAACCTGTTGACAGTATCATTGTAGTCTTCCTAGCCGTCGCTCTTCTAACTATGTCCTCGAAGCACTTCGCCTTCGCTCTCGTCACCTCCGTTCTTCTGGGCTTTGCCCTTGCGGACAAGGCCGACGACAATGTCGCTGCTTGCTGTCGGAAGGAGGGCGTCGACGCATACTGCTGCAAACACCGGCCAGGGTCCGCGCCCCTCTCGGAGAGTTCCGGTAAGTGTCTCGCTTCTTACATTACGACATTGATTCTCCTTTTTTACTAAGCGAATTCCCGATTGGGCTTCTAGCATGATTTTGTCGGGAATGAACCACTCGCTTCTTACATTACGATTTTCATTCTCCACGTTCAATACAAGGTCCCGTAGACATCTGCTATTTTAGCCACCTCCTCGATGGGCTGCTACTCGGAGGAGGGTTTCCCGAAATTCGTCCACTGCGCGGCGGGCGGCTTGGACAACACCGGATGCTGCAAGGCCGCCAACGTGACTGAACCGCTCTGCCTGGAGCTGTGCGACGGTACCAGGCCCATCTCGCACTCGGACACCACCGAATACGCCAGGTGCTCTTGGGTTCGCCCAAAGATCGCCAAGTGCAACCACGACGCCAGTGACAACTAAGCGTTTTGCGCTGGATACGCCTACGCTAGGCTGCTTTTTGACGTGTTACGATTTATAAAGGCCATCCGCGCCAGATATTTCCTCGTCATGTCACAGTTTCGCGTATAGAAGACATCTAGCCAGCATGAATCCGCAGAAATGTTTACAGGCTAAAAATACCTCGACCAGTCACTGTGAGAGTCACCAACCTATAATTAAATTTTGTGTGAGTCGCGAGCGGCGGGCCTTTTTACCTTCGGGAACATAATCATTGCCCAGTTTACCTTGGCATTAATGCCCAGTTCAGAAGACAACTTTAATAGTGCTAAAGGATGAAATAGGCAATTTTGGGGCCAAATGGCATTGACTTGGATCCGGAGCATACAAAAATACATCTGCTAAACTACGACATTCTGGCTAAGCTCAGAACTAAGCTAAGCTGCGTTCCGTTCCATTCTCTTTTGTTTTACGGAACGAGAAACGAACAGCAGGCGGTAAAACGAGCCGTATCCGGTTCCGTGTCAGAACAGAAACGAGTACGGGACGGTCGAAAAACGACGTCTTTCCATGCTGTTTTAGCAGATAACACTAGATAGTAGATAACGAAAACGGCCGTTTTTGTCGTTCTGTTTTCGTAATACTCTGTAGAATGGAGTTAGGTACATGAAAGGGGGGTTCGTTACGGAACAGAGTCCTGTACGGAGCGGGTATCCGCCAAGTCTATTTTTGCCGATCATCGGGCTTGTCGGGCATGGTGACGGCTCGTAAGCGGTCTAACGCATTGTCGTCCACTGTGGTGAATACCGGTATACTTTGACGCCATCTTATCGTCTGGTAGGGTCTGCTGAGTCAACATCGCTTGCGCATGTAAGATTAGCGCTTTTACAATACCGTCCGTATACCGCCTGCTCGTTCTGCTTTTCTCCTGTTCTGCTCCTGGTGGTGCCGTTCATCGGCCATTTTTGAAGCGGCTCGTAAATGGCTCAACGCTATCTTGATCCTCCACGTTGGCAAAAAAATCGGTTAACTCTGCAAGGGAAGTTTCCAGCAGGTCTCGCAGATTTCAAGATTAGGCAGACGTCTACAGATTTCCAAGTCAATGTGTGCATTTACCTCCGAATAGAGCATCTCTTTCGGCGTTCTAACGATCAAAGGCGGCCGCCTTAAGCCGAAAGGCTCAGCTTAGGCCATGTTTTAGGCCATCACGCGATCATTGATGCTTGCGTGGGGACAGAGCTGTACCGCCAAAGAAACGCCGACTTTTCGGCGCATGATCCTCGCTATTACACGTCGTCTTAACGCCCAATAAATAGCCTGGGTAAACCATGGAGAGCATCATTTGGTCCTCGAAACCGTCGTTTGCCAAGCCCTCGCCTAGCTATGTTCTCGAAGCGCTTTGCCTTCGCTCTCGCCACCCCTGTGGTGTTGGTCCTTTTGGGCGTTGCCCTTGCGGACAAGGCCGACGACAACTTCGCCGCTTGCTGCGAGAAGGAGGGCGTCGACAAAGACTGCTGCAAGTACCGCCGGCCATCCGTGCTCCTCTCGGACAGTTTCGGTGGGTGCCTCATGTTGGCTAGTCCAATTTTTGCCCCAGCATTGGCGGAGCCATTGGTTAGCCGTCTCTTAAACTGAGTTGACGGACTCAGAGACTACAAACAGAAGGCCTAAGTCTAAAGAATAAGAGAATAAGCCTATAAAGTGGCGAAATCCTTACTTGTTCGTCTAAGATTCCATAGCTTAGGGAGAAAGGCGGGATTTTGCACTTTATCGAGTGGGCGGAACATCACTCAACAACTTGCAAATAACGTTGTAATTTTAGTATTTTCATAAAAAATGGTTCTCTTTAAAGTCTGCAAATTCCAACAACACTTGCTTTAGCCGCTCTCTCGGTGGGCTGCCTCACACCGGAGGGTTTCCCGAAGTTCGCCAAATGCGCGGCGGGCGGCCAGGACAACACCGACTGCTGCAAGAATAAAAAGAACGTGACCAACCCGCTCTGCCTGGAGCTCTGCAACGGCGCCAAGCCCATCTCGCACAACAACCCCACTGACTACGCATTGTGCTCCGACGACCGCGGAAAGATCGTCGAGTGCAACCATGATGCCAACAACCACTGATCCACCTTGCCGAGACTATACACCGTCGTGTTAACCTTGCTTTACATAAGTAAATCCTTATACACTAAAGCACTGGTCTGGCTCTGCCTCCCCAAAAAAAGTTTTCGTTACCGGTTCGAGTTTGGTATCATTCGGTAGGCATTTACAAGTTGTACGAAAGTGAAATGGAAACCGAATCGGCTGACTAGAAAGTTACGGGTGCCCAAAATCTCATATTCTGACTCCTGCTTCCATGCGATAGCGAGCGGAATGCAAGCATGAACCTAGTGACTAGGGATGGAGATATTTTGTCTAATATACTTCAAATGAAGTTTCACAGCAGGGGGAAACCGAAAATAGCATCCACTCATAAATCCACTTTCACATAGGGGTAAGGCTAGGCTAGTGACCCCCCCCCCCATTACGGGATCCATGACGTGATAACGTCAAGGATCACGACTTTTAACACTGTCACAGCATCGGATCACGGCTATTTTAAGGCCCCGTTACGGGATCTGTGACGTGAATAACGTCGCGGACCACGTCACGTCACGGATGCCTACAATTAATAGGATGTCATAGGGGGAGTAGGGTCTCCTGCTTACCTGCGATAGCGACCGGTATGCATGCATGGGAATATCTGGTAAGCAGGAGATCGTTTCTACCGCAGTAGGGGTTTCCCAGCATGGAGAATCGAAAAATAGCTTCCGTATTCACATAAAGGGTTATTAAGGTGTCTTCCGCTTACCTACGACATCTTGCACGTATCGTATTGCCGGTTTTGCTACTGTAGGGTACTACATGCTACGCACGCGTAGGTAGGGATATTGCCATTTTTGCATTCGACCATGATGGTTGGAAGAAGAAAATTCATCAAAATTTCCTAGAAAATGATCGTACACAGAAAATGCAAAATAGCGACAACGTAATAGCGAAAACAAGATACGAAATTGCATTGTTTCGAGTTTCGACATTCGAATTTGGCCACATGTGTGCTCTACCGCTATGAGCGCAGTTCACAGTTGTGCTAACTTTCAAAGTACGGAATAAACCTGTAGCGCTGTAATGTCTGCATGGACGCTACGCACGGGTTTCTGGGTGCAAGCGCAACATGAATTTCGTGACGTTACGGCACAAAGGTTGCAGAAATGAAGATAGCCTGCCTGAGTAGGAACGCATCTACTTGCTTAGGTAATCCCCGCTAACGGCGCCGGCCGGGCGAAGCGCGTGCCAGCCGCTATTATTGTATCAGCGCTCGATTGAGCGAATGATTGGGTTCAATGCACAAAAAAAGTGACCGGCTAAACATCAGGGCTGGGTCAGGTGCCTGATCTGTGGTCCTGGGGCTCTAGGTTCTGGTACTAGCCGTCGAAAACAAGAACGCACATTTCGGCCTTCGATAGTCCGCCGCTAGGTGTACCCCGACGAAAATTTCGCGTGTCGGACTGGCGCTCTTACAATGCCGTCCGTTTGTCGTCTGCTCGTTCAACTTCTTCTGTTCAGCTCCAGGCGGTGCCGTTCGTCGGACTCTAGTTGAGCAGCCCGTAAATGGCCTAACGCTAACTATGGTTAGCGTTAGGCCACGTTCCACGTAGGCCGAACCCAGTGAACTCTACAAACGATGACACTATCCGCTTCTAGTAGGTTCTGCATACTTCAAGATGTCTTGAGACGTCTACCAATTTCCAAGTCAATGTGCGCATTTACCTCCAAATAGGGCGTCTCTTTCGGCGCTCTAACGGTAAAAGGCGGCCGCCGTAAGCCGAAAGGTTCTGTTTAGTCCATGCTCTTAGCAAAACGCATGATCGCTGATGCTTTGGTCTGGGCAGTGCTATACCGCCAAAGGAAAGCCGCCTTTCGGCGCATGATCCTCATTATTACACGTCATCTTAAGGTTTCATATATATCATGGGAAAGCTGTAGAGAGCATCATTTTGGTTTTCCAAGCCGTCGTTCGCCAGCCCTCGTCTGACCATGGCCTCGAAGCACTTCGCCTTCGCTCTCGTCGCCTCCGTCCTTCTGGGCGTCGCCCTTTCGGACCATGCCGACGACAAGTTCGCCGCTTGCTGTGAGAAGGAGGGCGTCGACAAAGACTGTTGCAAGTACCGCCAGGGGTCCGTGCTCCTCTCGAACCGTGCTGGTGAGTGCACGGTCTTGGCTAGTCTCATTTTGGTTTGAGCGGAGCCATGGCGATTATCGAACTGAGCGACCGGGCCCGCAGCCTATAAATCTAAGCCCATAAGCATAAGACTAAAAATAAGCCTGTACAACGATAAAATCCTTGTTAGTTGGTCTAGGGCTCCGTAAATTAGGGAGAAAGATGAGGTTGGCACTTTCTTGAGTGGTTTAAAAACGGTCGGGAACATCACCACACACATTGCTATTTAACGTCAACATTTTAGTATTTTTCCATGCGACAGGCCACGGTTTTCTTTAAAGCCTCCAAATTCCAACGCTTGTTTTAGCCTCCCTCTCGGCGGGCTGCCTCACACCGGAGGGCTTCCCGAAATTTGCCAAGTGCGCGACGGGCGGCAAGGACAACACCGGGTGCTGCAAGGGCGTCAACGTGACCCAGCCGCTCTGCCTGGAGCTGTGCGACGGCACCAAGCCCATCTCGCACAATAACCCCACTGACTACGCCACGTGCTCCGGCCAGCGCGCGGTGATCGTCGACTGCAACCGCAAAGCCAACGAAGACTGATCACCTTGTCGTGCTTCACGTTGTCACGTTAACCTTGCGTTACGTTAAGTAAATCTTTTTCAAGCGCTGGGTTGAGTATATGTCTAGCTCAGATGCCCAGTAGAGTGACCCGCTAAGCACTCAGCAACCTAATGTCGTATCCAAGGGTGACCGCATAAGGACTCCTCAACGGAAGAAAATCGGGAAAACTGAAGGTGGCAAGCCCCCGGAAAAGTTCAATTTCGCAGTGCGTTCATTTCATTATATATTTTATCATGGAACGTTTTTGTGCGTAGTTCTCGTCCGCTTGTGCAATCTCAGGGAGCGTTTTCAGTGGTCGACGATATGCTGGTGGCGCCGAGTGGAAACTGGTGGCGACGATATGCAAAGTGCATTTGACTTCAGGCCAGCTATCGCATGTTAGCATGACCTTTGGCGTGCCGTAACTTTGGTGTGCGGTTAATTGTGTCAACGAATTTTGTGCTAATAAAAAAGACATTTTGTGCCAACGATTTGTGTCAAAAAAGTACATTTTGTGTCAACAGACATTTATGCCAACGGAATTTTTGGCCAGGACTTTTTTGCCAATTTCATCTGTGCCAAAAAATTTTGTGCCAAAGCTAAATTTGGAAAATACATTTGTGCCAACGCTAAACACTTTTGTGCCAACAAAAAAGACAGTTGTGCCAATATTATTATTTTATTTATGTCGCCTCGGATTTTGTAATTTTCGCCGAATTTACCTGTGTTACGGCCTTATTTGCTGAGGAACTCCTTCCAAAGTCATACTGCTACCCCCGGCTTAGTCTGTTACTCACAGAAAAGTCATGAAACCCACTAGCTAAACCGGGACTAGGCTTAGGCTTAGACAGGAACCACGCGGCGCCGTAGGCGCCGGCAGCTTAGCCAGCTCAGTCCTATTACCTAACCGCTCTTCCCGCGGCTATGTGATCACCACCAGTTGTCTTTCGGCTTATGTGGCAGAATACAGAGGACGGTGGCTTGCGAAATACAGTTTTTAGGCCCCCTTTGGCATAAAGTTTGTATTGGCACAAAAAGCACTTTTTGGCACAAAATGCATACGATTGGCACTAATATCTTTAGGCACTAATGGCATTGGCACAACTGACTTTTTCTTGGCACAAATTTTTTGGCACAAATTTTTTGGCACAAATATTTTTGGCACAAAAGGCACAAAATCACAAAATCACAAAGGCACAATGACACAAAATCGTTGACACAATAAACCGGTAACCGTAACTTTTAGCATTGTCGTCGATCGTTATGACGTCACACCAATGCAAAGTTCGCCGGCCAACTTACAGCTTTTCAGCATGATTCGGGATACCGTCTGGTGAACTGTAATCCCTCGAATGGTCAGCACGACATCTAGGCCGTCATTACTTCATTCTTCTTGTTCTTTATATGCCTGGCCCCATTCAGCTACGTCTACGGCACCTACCCGTTGCAGAAACATTCGCATAGTGCCTCGCTAAGACGTTTGTCGAACAGAAAGGACCTTGTTCAGATCGGCCTCAGACGTCCGACGAGCGGTGTACGACTGTAAGCTGACGCATAGTGCTCAATCGTGGGAAGTAAATCGGACTTTGCTCCACTCGCATCGGCTTGAGACAAGCATCCATGACGTACAAGTAAACGTTACCGCACCGTGCTGCCGGTATAAAGCCGTGTGGAATCCTCTCAGCTTTACTGGATTTCTTGACCGTCGCTTTCCCTTGCAGGCAATGAACCACTTTGGCGTTCTCATCTTGGTCCTTCTCCTCGTGATGCCGATCGCTGGGCTGGTTTGGAGTGGCTCCTCGGAAGGTCCTGTGAAAGCGGCGCTACCTCAACAGCAGCTTGGGCATCAGAAGGTCGATGACTCTGTTCTACTCAAGAAACTCAACAAGAAGCGAGGAGGCAATGTGCGTGTTCGTCGGCAATTTTTGACACGGGAGCGTAAGTGCACTTTTGGTTATAGCCAGGTTATTACTAGCCCTGATTTCAGGCCGCAGATGGAAGAAGTAGTGAAGACAAGTCGGCTTCGCCCAAAAGAGAAACGACCTTGCAAAAAAAAATCTGTCCAATGCGTCGTGGACTTGGCCATTTAGCACAGCCTTTGGTGCAATAAACCACTATACAGGTTCGATATGCGCGCTGTGTTTATGCCTTCATTTTTCCGCGAAAAATGAAAACGTGGCGCGGTTGACGGAAGCACTAGTTATTCACTTCCAAATTGCCGTTAGACGAAAATTACCTTGCCTACAGCTTGATAGCGTCTTCTAGGATGCCTGCTAATATATCCTCTGCGTGTCCTGTTGGCCCATCAAGCCTTCTGTCAGAAATAGCCCGCTCACTAAGAGGCCCTACATGTGAACTCGTTGACGGTTCTAGTCTGGCGAAGGGTCAGGCGCTTCCTAGGCGTAGTATCCGAGTAAGCTGTCTTTCCAAGGGCAACTGGTTCATACACACCGGGCTTCATGAGTACTTTCGATTCTGCCTAGTAGAGACTGTATGGACGAACACTTCATTCCGAATGACGTTTATTGTTCTATCAAATATGTTAGCATTGCCAAGAAGATATCGAATCATACCCCTACTGGAATGGCGTAAGTATACACCGTGGAAAGCATTGCACAAAATAAGTCATACACAGCTCTACGTGAATCGATAGCCCGCCCAGATATTTGCGACCCGGATGACAAACTTTGGGCTACCGGTTCACCCAACTTAACGAAAATACAACAGGTCTTTTGTTCTCAAATCTCTACACGGAAGTGAACTTGATCGAGAGGGCATCACAGGGAGTAATATGCAAATTTTTTCACGGAACTATTCGAAGATTGGCCGCGTCATCATCGTCGGACTTTGGCTCTCCGATTTGTTGAACGCTCGTCCGCTTGCCGCAGGCGGCGACAGTCCGTTCGGTACGGAGACGGATTGCCGGTTGTTCACGTAGAGAGAGGCCGGTCGAGGAGAGGGACGAACCTCCTAAAAATGTTGTTCAAACCATGAAAAGGACAATGAAGTTAGCGACGAAACATCGCTGACTTCACTTCCGCATTATTTGTTATTATTTTACAGTTCCAAAAATTTAATCGATCTTAAAGACCAATAATTTTATTTCTACGAAAAAATAAAAAAGTACCTATCTAAAATACAAAAAACCGGTTCATCTAGTCAAGCACACGGCACATTGTCCTTGAATGCATACCCCGTTAGTCGACCTTTCCGGAGAGTCCTCCACCGTCCCGATGGACTCCTGTCGCTGCAGGTTCTTCTTTCTCGTCGAGATCCGCTGCGTACGCAGCGCGTGGTAGTAGCCGTCGCGAATCGACGTGAACATCAGCGTGACTAACTGAGACCACGCAGAGACCGTATCGGTGGGCTAAAATCACAATTCTACACGGCTGATTTCGTACTAAAATGGGAATCCTTCGTGCCCATCGGTGTCTTAAGGTCCCTCATTCCAGCCATTCCTGTCCCGCTTGCAAACGACCCTTCGACCCACTCGCTGTCAGGTCTATTTTCGTGCACATCACTCTCGCCGCGTACACCCATCGTTGTCGATCAGTCGACCGCATTCGCCCCGAACCGCCCCGGATTGATCGACCCCTCTTAACCCCTGTTGTTCTCCAGCAGCACGCTTTGACACTTCGAACGGCGTTGATTAATCTCTGTGCTTTTCCGGCCGTCGGCCCTTTGTCCTACGCTGTTGACGCATCAAGCCGCAGCAACTGTCGCGAAGCGCTGCAACGCGGCTAGCCGCCCCCTTCCGGCGGCGACTGCGGCGGCTGCGCTGCGAAGAACATTTGTTCTCTCCAACGTAGCCCACTGAGTCCGCTTTTCCATGCGGATTCGGATAAGTCAGCGAACCCCCGGCGGACAACAGCTGTCCGACTGCCTGCGGCTTCTATGCGATGCGTCGAGGAACACGTAACTTTTCGCGATGATGGGTACATGGACGGTAAGCGATCGAAAAACGGGTAATAACCGGTAACCAAGCAGACGACTGCCAGGTGTCACTAATGTGTCGCTGGTAGACAATAAAAATGACACGCGGCAGGCGGAAGTAAGCACATCCTGGAAGAGGTAGCAAAAAAACACCAACGTCGGACGAAAGACCTTCAAAATTCTTTGACCTACGTTCACTTGCTGGAAAGAGAATGGAATGACTAACACATTCAACAGTGGATGGTCTCTAGACAACTTACGTCCATGTCCACGTTGACGCTACTGTTGGGAAAAGGTTACGTTCCTCATCAGCTGCGCCATCGACCTACGATCACAACTATCGAGAGTTAACTCTACGTGATAAGTTTTTCTTGTTTCAGTGTTGATGGTGCGTTCGAGGTTGACCGATGCTCAGTGGAAGGGCTCCTAGTTCGAAAAGCAAGTACCGTCCTACGGCTGCCAGGCGTCTCTTTTGCTTTCACAGCAAAGCACTCAATCGTCGACTACTTCTGCACGGAAACAGACGCCCAGGACACACATCACTAGACACGGAGTCCTTGATTCGAGACCTACCGCTACGCATCGGAGGCACGGTTCGCTTCGGCCAGGCCAGTACGGCATCGTTTATCTTGCACAATAGGTACAGCAAGGTTTTACCTTCGAAGGTATTTCACACGCATTCTCTGTGAATATCCCTGCTTAGTCACCTTCCTCTCTCTTTCCAGGACCTTCCTTCCACCATTGCCTTCACCACCGGTCGTGTTTTGCGCCGCTCGCTGCTTCGCGAATGTGTTTTCGCCGCGATTTATGATCGCCGTCGCGTGCACCATTCGGGCCGCAAAAACTTCAAAGCCTTGACGCAAGCGCCGCTAATGGTCGCGGAGCGCTTCACGCATAGCGCCTGATAAATTGCCGTACATTGCACGCCGAGCACATATTTACACGAGACTAGCAAGCGGCATGAAGCACGCAATTGGGCAGGTTTATGCCATACGGAACACCTTCAGACCGTTTATGAGTGTTCATGATAGTCCCGGGACACGACACGATTACTGCGAGAATAGTGTTTTCTACGCTAAAAAACTCGTCCAGGTTCCGTAAAAAAGACAAATTTACTCGCTTTACAAGTGCAAGCGCATGCATGGACCTTTTAGTCAAGCGGGAAGAGGAACAGTGGGCTACCCGCCACAATAAAAACACTAGAGGAGTGGACCTTGAGTCGAATGCTGTACGTACCTGGTGGTTCGCCTGGTCGAGGATGACGCACTCAATGATGATCGCGTCCGCGAGACTGACCCAGAAGTCCGGCTTGAACCCGTACACCTTCACCTCTACGTGCTCTTCGCCGTACTGCCTTGAGAGCCTTTCGATCATCTGGAGGCTGTCGATCTGAAATTTTTCTCAAGTTAAATCTTTTGTCAATATGTGGTCCGTTTTTAGGCAAAATATAACAGAATTTTGTTGTGTTTCCGCAAAAACTTTTTTTCCATAGGAAGTCATGTGCTGTCGGCAAGCAACTTCCTTTGGAAAGTAAAGTTCGTGCATGTTACGAATGATAATAACATCCGGCACCGGTCGTACCCGCTAGCACATGCTTATAGTCTGGACGGGGCTTCCAAGAGGAAGACGACGCGACACTAATTTCCGCTGAGACACTCGTGATGCGTGATAAACCTGATAACATTATTACCCGGAGAGGCAAAACATGTGGCAAACAGAGGCTAAGAGAGCAACCTTAGACGGCGACTACCAACAACATGTAATGGAAATGAAGTTGTTTGCTCGTTGCTCTGTACTAAGCCAAACAACTTGATGGTTCCGCAGGGTATACATCCACATGAAGGATACATGAATGCCCAATAACGGGTAAGGACTTGAGAAGGAAGTGGGGTGCAGAGGGGTGTGTACCAGACTAGGATTGATTAGCGTCCCCTTTGCTCTTCGAGATAAGCAAGCTACTGCTGCAGTCGTCGAGTCTTATCGGTCTCTGTCAAAAGCATACGAAAATTTAGAAGAAACGGAGGCAGTCGGGTAGGGATCCGGCTACTTTTTAGACACGTTTCTGCGAGCTTTCTACGTATACGTGATTCCGCAGGGAAGAACAAGCGGCTACGGCGCCTTTTCGGTCTTTGGGCACGGAATAAAATGATGGTTTTGGATTCCTTCAGCTCAGTATTCCTCTTTATACGCTTCCCAAGTAACTTACGTTCACGACGACGTTCTCGAGGAAGCACTTGAGGTTGTTGGTCATCTGCGGCCACTTGTCCTTGCCCATCGTCTGGATGAAGCGCTGGTAGTCGGGCCTCTTCTCGTACAGCCGCGTGCAGATCCGGTGCCCCAGGTCATTGTGCGCGGATTCGAAGCAGTACTGGATGATCTCGCGGCCGCTCGGCGTGATCGGATGGTTCGGGTCGACGCGTCGGACGGACCTTTGCCGCGAGAACGGCGCCTTTGACGTAGAGAGTGAGGCGTTCGAGGAGCTGAAAAGGCGAATAGTTATCAACGTAGGTCATAAGCGCAGCTCTAAGAATTAGTTGGAGCAGGTGAAAATCGAAACTAAACAAAATAACCCCATATGAAGGAAAGCAACCTACGGATAACATAATATTTTTGCCTATTTTCGTACTAACTTTTCACTTTCTTCGCTCGCTGTCGAGCCCCATAATCGGTTTTGTCTTGCGAAGCCAAATTTAGCTTAAATCGTATTAAAGTTGACGCTATTTTCATGCTCACGGCGGAAGCGTGATGACGCGTCGATTCTCGTGGGTAAGCGCGGCGCTTCCTGTTCGGAAGCCCACGCAGCCTGGTCAAAAGTCGCATTCAGCGCACGCCGGTCTTTGTGCCGACTCAAACGACTTTAACCCATTTTGTTTATAACTCCTCAAAGCTTGCTCAAACAGGAGGAGGTAGCTCGGAAGGCTCGTGGGACGAATCTTGTGAGAGATTAAGAAGACATGAAGTCCATGAACCAACACAACTGCGAAGAACATCTCTGTCCAACGCAGCTACACTTCTGCAGTGGGAAACGCTGATTCATGAAGCCTCATGCGGTAACTCTTTGGCATGTTCGAAAAAACTTTCTTCTTAATAACGCCCTTCTTGTCTCTCTGGACAGGGAAATGTTCGAAAGTTTTATTCATGGCTGTTTCTCCGTCTTTCTTTCTCTTCATCTCCCTTACAAAATCGGCTTTTCTCTTCGTTTAAATGCCAAAAGCGCACATTCGGAATGCGATACCGCAAAGTGCATGCGCCTTTTTCGCACGCTTACGTCTTCCCTACCGCTTAATT
>JNEY01000734.1:0-12067 GCA_020875895.1 Aphelenchus avenae
GAACGGGAACGGTGAACGGCACGGGGGGGGGGTCTTATCGAACACTAGTTCGTACCCATAATTTCATAATTTTCAAAAGCCAGCTCAGGTCAGCCCTGCCAGATTGGATCATTCGCTGGTGACCTACCTTTTGACCTCGCGCAGCAGTCGGATGCGGGCACCAACCAGGTAGTCGCTCGGGACGTCCGGGTAGGGGTTCCACTCGAGCTGTGGCACCGCAAGAAGGTCGACGGTCTTGAACTAAATTAACGAGCTTGATTTCAGGGACCAGTGCGTTTTGATGAGCGCCGGCAGAAACGAAAAAGGGACAAAAGACTCATCAAGCTACCTACCTCGGTCAGTTTGGTCAGCTTGTAGTCAAGGCTGTTGCGAACGTAGAATGCAATTGAAGCCACGCATTCGTCCATCACACACGCGTTCAGGAGCTTCAGCTGCACAGGCATACCGTAGCTCTTTTCGTGGCTCGAATAAAGAAGCCTAAAAGCACATTCCCTTTTGCGATACACGGAAAGAACGACGACGTACCAGTGAGCGTTTCCAGTGCAACCGTAGGCCCTCTGATCGTTTGCGTGCTTGCCGAGTGCGATGTCCGTCTCGAACGCAACTGCCCGATTCGCACCTAAAAACCTCGAACATAACTGATAGCTGTAAACTGAGAGCAACGATTTCGGACAAAACCCCTACGATCGGTCTCGGCCACCGCATCGAATGTCTGCGACATGTCGGCAAGGACCGGCTTTCTATAGCGTCTCTTCGGTGAAACTGGCAACGTTGAAGGCTATGAGACGTTCACTGAAAATGCCGAAGAAGATTAACACATTTTCAAGCGTTAGTCGAACAAGCAAATGAAAGCGCGGCGCTCGGTAAAGTCTACTGTGAATGCGCGCTTGGTATAACGAGCGGCAACATGAACTGCTCGAATTTTGCTTCATCTCCAAATACTTTTTCCTAGGAAAGTTTGCTCCAATTCAACAGTGTTTTGCCTCAAAAGGCTCTACGTTAGCCGGCGGAACAGTTAGCAAAGCTGGCGAAACCGAATTCATTCTAGAGGTTTTTAACCCTAAGACAAAGTAGATATTATCGTACTACCAATTTGGCTGCTTTGCTGAATAAAAATGACGAGAATCCAATTTCGGGATACGTTAGCGAATCCCAGAGGAATCAACATTATGGCTCTTTGTTTGCACTAAATAACGGATGCCTAGAATGCGCACTGATAACTGCCTAAACTGGCTCCTTGAGCGGCAGTCATTAAGAAATTCTTTTACGCAACGCGTGGAATGGAAAGAAAATAAGACACGGAGGAAGTGCATCGATTACTTGCTTCGTCACGAAAGAGCCGCAGACAGTGGCTCTGCTGGCTACTCTGGACGTAGAATGATTGATTTTCTGGCGAAATGACTGCGCTTCTTGGTAAGTGCTAGCGTCGACGCCCCGTTCACCAGAATGCGTAAATGTTGTTCAGAATGACAGGAGAAATAGTAAACAAAGGTCTGCTGCAGCTAGTTACTTTTACGGAAGGAATGAGCGAAACGATACAAAGGAAAGTGGTGGAAGATAATGAATGCGTAGGGCAACTTTAAAGAGTGGACTTGAAGCCGAACTGGGCCTTGAGCAGCTCCTTCGTCATGGCACTGAGTTGGCTTGCCTTTTCGTCCTTCAGCATCAACTGCACGACACCGGCGGTCAGCTCGTTCACCAGATGCTCCTAGAAGGTCGCAACGTCTGTTGAAGACAGAGATAAAGCGGTTACCTCGAGGCCGTTTTCGTAGTCCTCCGCCACGATGAACTTGTCGATGAGCGGCACACCTGAGGCAGTCTTCAGGAAGTCGGTGCACAGTGTGACAACGCTCTGGACGTCATAGCGATCGGCGAGCGCGAGAACGGCAAGAACGTTCTTCTCTGAATGAGCACTTGCCATAACTTTACCTGAGAAGGCGCCTACCCGTTGGTGGGATCCTTGCTGGATTAGCAGCAGCGATGAACGCCCGAAAATCGCCCGGCTCTGCGCCTTCAATGGTCACTCGGTTTTCCGAGGCTTCGCGGAAGTTTCCCTCGAACATTTTGGCGAACACCGGCGACACCACCGAAAGGTACTGAAATAATGGCAAGAGAAAGAACGTGACGTTCTCGCTCGAAAGTATCCCTACCGCTTTGTGCGCCGGGATTTCCACATCATTCACGACAAAAACAACGTCGGTTGGAGGAAGACTGTCAAGCGAAAGTTGGCTAAAGATGCATCTTAGTTTAGTTCGATGTAGCTTTAAATATCCACGTTCAGAAAAAATGACTGAAACGTGAAAGCGGAAACACACTTTTTGGCCCTTGTCCATTTCAGATTCCGAAGTTCGAGCAAATCAAATCAGTCCCCTTAATAATTAACGAACCGTTCGACTTTGCGCAACAGACGGATGCGGGCACCAATCAGATGATCTGTCGTAGTCGGTGTGTCCGGGTAGGGGCTCCAGTTGAGCTGCGGGGACGCAAGCAGGTCGATAGTCTTGAACTAAAAATACCGGGCCTAGATCGAGGGAGCGTTTCAGTCTTCAAAACTCAAAAGCAAAAAGACAATTGGTCTACCTACCTCTGTCAGTTTCGTCAGCTTGTAGTCAAGGCTGTCACGAACGTAGAACGCAACGGATGCCACGCATTCGTCCAGAACAGCGGCGTTCAGGAGCTTCAGCTGCACAGGGGTTGAATACCGTCTGTCCGAGGGCGAGTACAGAAGCCGAAAACCCCATTTGTTATTTTGAAATTTCGGCTTAAAGAATGACGACTTACCAGTGAGCATTTCCAGTGCAGCCGTACGCCCTCTGATCGGCTGCATGCTTGCCGAGGGCGATGTCCGTCTCAAACACAACTTCCCGATTCTCGCCTGAACTTGTCCGATATGGGCGATAGTTTTAAACGTTGCACAGTACAGAGCAAGCTTTTCTAAAAACCAACGAGAATTTTGCCGAAAAAATTACCGTCTGCTTGCGCAACCTCGCTGAACGCTTGCGACATGTTAAGGCGACGAGAGAGGTGACGGTCAGGGAAAGCTGTGGTCGAGCTCTGCAATGAGTGATTATCATGAAGAAACGTACTGGGCTTTTTATAGCGCTACTGGACGCAACTGCCAATGGGAAGATATACCAGACGTTAGCAGAAAATGTAGGAGAACAAAACGATCCATCGAACAACTAAATAAAATCACGGCTCTCCGTTAAGCCTAAGTGTTGTGTCCTCCTAATCCTAAGCGTGGGATGCCTCTCGACAGTTAACTTACCTAGCGAGCCAGCCGAGCTGACGGGACCGAATTTGTTCTGTGCTTGCTTAACCCTACGGTCGGAAATCAAAGCATTTGTTTAAGTTGTATTTTGTTGTTGTAGTCGTTTCGTATTTGGAGCTTCCACACAACTCTCAAAACTTTAGTCACCAAATAATGAAGCGTTGTTTGCGCAAAGCTGACTGTCTTGATTGATTACTCGCGACTCAGGCTTTAAGAAATTCATTTAGGCAATCGCTGGAATGCAAAGAAAATACGGCAGGCTAGTAGGACCAGCGAGCGCATAAACACGAATGAGGCGCAGCAACTGGCTCTGTTGATTGCTCCGGACGCATGATGACTCATTTTGTTGCGAAAGGACGATGCTTCTTCGCTAAGTTCCTAACGTCGACGCCCCGTGCGGCAGAATGTGTAAATATTGCTCAGAAAAACGCTGGTGCGAAAAATAGTAAACAAAGTCACGCGATTGCCTATGAACATCGACCGACATAAGGTTGCGAATGCGAACATTTATGAAACCGACGGACGAAGCTTAGCAAAATGGTACGAATATTTTGTAATTACAGATATGATGTATGCCTTCAAAATGCATTTTAGCATGAGGTTTTTTGAGCGCTTTAGAATTTTTTCTACGTATCAGAACATTTAGAACCGTATCATTAAAAGGTTTAAAATATAGAGCGACACTGAGAAGGAATAAAAAATTTGAGAACCACACACTTTAAGGCAGACAAACTCATCGGAGGCAGCACGCCATCTGTTTCGTTTTCTGAGTGGTCGACTTTTGAAGTCAGAAGATCGGAAATTCCGATTTATCGGATCCAAATCAGAAGATAGGGTACCCAGGTTGGCAAAGTCCGTGGGCACTTTCCTAGTTTGTTTGTATCTTCTCTTCGTGCACATACGTCATACAAGTCCGGACGTAAGAAAGCAGGATCGTTTAGCGATCAGCGTGGACTGTTTTACGCCAACAGCATTATAAAGTCCATTAAAATCTTACGTTCAGCACGTTTATTGACGAGGCATGTGATACACCCACGTGCACTTAGCGTCATAGTTTTTCAGCAATCCTTCACTCTTATTTGCCGCATCGGTTCCGCTCGCGGTCGGTTGCATTCAACGTCGAAGATGAGCCGCTGCTTGTCCTTGTTCCTCTCAATCCTCTTCTACCTTCAACCTGCACATTCGCACAGGATGGGCCAAGGCGGCGACGACGATGATGGAAGAAGTCCAATCATCGTCGGCCCTCCGGAGGAGATTCCCGGCCAAACGATCGGCCAGGGCCAGACGCTCGGCCCGGCCGGATTCCCCGAGGAAACGGAGAGTCATGAGTCGGAGGACGGACCGGTTCCCATTTTCCAGCAGTACCCGCTGGTCTCGTGCAGCCTATGCAAGACCTTTTGGCAAATCATCGAGCCCTCGGCGCAGCCGATGAACGTACAAGTGGTGCGCCTCGCGCTTAAGGTAATTGGTCGCTCGTCGAGGCACATAGTGGGTTAGAAAATCCCGTATACGGCGGGCCCACTGATGCGTCCCGAGCGGAGGGTGGCGCAGGTAACCCACTTTTCAAGGCTAGGCACCTTCTTGCGGGCAGCAGGACAGGACCAAAACTGAAGGTGGGTAACCGTATAGGTGGCCCGTACCGTACCGTGCTGCCGTATTATCGGTACGGGTGGTAAGCACAGTACGGAGTACGGTAGGGCTTCAGTTGTCTCAATACTGAACACAGTAGTGCCTGTACAAGTAGCATATCGTATTACGCCCGTACCGCCGTACCGTGCCGTACTGTACGGTACGGAGTACGTTATGGCGAGTCCACTAAGCAGTACGATACAGAGGGGTCAGTGTGGTACAGTACGGTACGGCTACCGGTTGCCAATCCTTTAGCGCAAACCAACGAAAGTCTGACAACGAGACGAAGAAAAACACTTTGCGCGTTTTTTTGTCCTACGGCATTTTGACGCCTTGTCGTACCGTTTTATGGTTTGCCGGGGTACGGTTGTTGTACGAGTAAACCTGCGTTACAAGCTTGTTCTATCCTTGTCCAATAGCAGGCGTATGGCCCTCGGATAGGTGAAGACCGACGGGCGGGTCGTGCAGGTGTAGTACAAAAATCATAATTGTGAAGCCCGCCTAAACATTTCGGCGTCTTAAGGAGGGGAGATAAAGTCGTCTCAGGAACACATGATTCCCGATGCGTTGAAGCGTACCTTTTAAAAAATAGCGATCTGTAATTTTTATGATGGCCACAGACGGGTCACAGTGCCGGTATATTGCTTTTTTAGGAAGCCTGCCGTGAACTCGTCGGAATGCGTCCGCGAATTCTGCGTCAAATTTGCATGGTGGCCAACAAGCAGAAGAACTTCGCGAAAATCTACAACGCCGTTACGCGCAATGCACACGCAACATCTGAGGAGGTGTGCCACGCTCTGGGCACTTGCATGTAACCGGTCTATTATAGCGTTCTAAGCGCATTTAAAAATAAAGCAATAAACTGGCGAATGACGTGGAGCTGGCTGGAAACTGCGCGATGACCTTTTTGTTGATCATATGACAACCCTGTGCAACGGGCCTTCAAGTCGAGGCCCGGCCCGCGCCGTGGTCCTTCATATCGAGGCCCGGGTCCTTGACAAAAAAATGTTGAAGATTTGGCCAAAATGTGGCAATTTTTGAGCCCTGAGCCAGGCCTAAACGGTCCGGGCCGGGCCTACCCCAGGCCCGGCCCGGCGCCTGGCTGGTTCTGTGAAAACCGAGGCCCGGGCCCGGCCCGCGGGCCTATGGCCCGGTTGCACAGGGTTGGCATATGACTAATCTTTAAACCTGTGTTGACGCAGGTAAGTCATAGAAGCGCAAACGCAGTCGCCGTCGAATAGGGATCGGCGGTCGGACTATTGTTCCGGCCGTTGGGCTTTAAAATCATCCGGTTTTCCGCCCATCCGGGGCGGGGGGTGGGAGACCGGGGCCGATATTTCCAGCCGCTGAAAATCTGTTTTAGTTTTACGACTATTTCTGCTCCAGGAAATTCTTTTTTTTTATCGCTGCCATCCGAATATGACATTGGTTTTGACGGCCATGAACTTCACATGGCTACGGAACATTTTGGGAAGGGGGAGTTATTCGGGAAAATATGGTATTTCGTTTCCCGTCTGTATCTGTTCAGGTTGTAGCCGAAACATTTACACTAACAGGCTAAACAAGGTTAGGCGGGCGTGAGCAAAAATCACCAGTTATACAATGGGCAGCGCTTAGCTTCGTCATGGACTAATGTAATAAGCTGGAACTACCGCCTCGTCGGAGCAAATAATCGGCTAGTAACTTACCGTCGCACACGAAAGCGAGCAGGTTCTGTGAAGGTGAAAGGCAAAAAGGTAGATTCCCCCATAGATTTATAGTAGTTTCCCCATAAATTTTCGGTACCCATAAAAGTGCCATACTTTCCCCATAAATTTGCTGTACTTTCCATATTAAACTTGTAAATTACTCATTTAAATTTATGGGGAAAGTATAATTTATGGGGAAAGTACATAAATTTTGGGGTTTCTACGATAGTCGCAAGGCGAGAAGCTATGCTTATGGGGTGTTGCCTGGGGACGTACGGTCGAGTCTAGCTCAAGTGCGCTTGAAAAAGCGAATAAGTTGCTCTTACTGTTGAATCAATCGTTGCGCAAACGTTATTTTTTGTCGATGGACTGCCAGTTTCACTGAACTTTAGTGAACTGAACTGAACTCGACCTCGAGTTCAGTTCAGTTCATTGCGAAAAATCTCGGTGCTTCGGAAACACTGTCAAAAATGGCGCGGCAAGTTTTAGGGCCAATATCGGGCGCGACGTTCTGCACACTCTTCCAGCGTCTAGCTAACTCTTGCACTAAGGAACAGTCATGAAAAGCCCGTTCGATTTGACGTTGCGCGAATGGCACCGCGCAAACGAGACGGTGGCAGCTGTCCTGTCGCTAACTTTCAATGCTGTCCTAAGCATCCTTTTATTGCGCGAGAAGGACGTCATTCTTAGACCGTACAGCAGGGTACTCTTGCAGAACTGCTTCGTCGACATCGCCTACACTTTCCTGTGCCAAGCAGTGAAGCCGGTAAGACCTCCAGACTTGGGCAGCCACACCCGACAAATATTCACGCTTTTCTCCAAACTTCACTAAAGATGTGGGTTTGGTTGAATAATTTGGGCTTTTACGTTTAATGCGTGTTATGCTCTAGGCAGAAGATACGAGCATTCTAGGTATGATAGGACAAGGAGAAGAGTATTATGCCCACACCTTGACGTCCTGGTACGCTACGGCGGGATCAGCTAGCAGTAATGTTGATGGGTTAGTTTGTACGTACGACAACACTGTGCAACGGGCCTTCAAGTCGAGGCCCGGCCCGGCACGCGGGCCTTAGTTTCGAGACCCGGCCGGGCACGCGGGCCGGGCCTAAAAGGCCCCTTCCGACAAGTGACAAAATGGGGGACAAGCCTTTGGTCCCCCATTTGGTATTTTTCTACAGGTAAAATTTTGCCCTTTACAGCGTATTTAATGCATTAATTTTGATAATCATCACATAAAGTAGCCTACCGCAGGCGCCGCCATTGCGATTTCCAGACTTGTTTAGCAAAATTGGTTAAAATTTTGGTGAAATTTGCCTATTTTCGAGCACTTGCACATCTACAGGCCGAACCAGGCTCAAATTTGGGGCCCGGTACGACCTTAAAAAAGTAAATTATGAAAAGTTCCCCTCATCGTCATAGGGCTTCAGATCGTCGAAATCGTCGATGGCTATTTGGTGCTTGTCCTCAATGGGTACCTTCGCTTTCTACCGAAACAATGGCACTACGTCCTCGCGATGGCTCATCTTACGTGGCTTTCTCTAACCGTCGTTATCGTGGCAGTCGAGTTCATCTTCCGCTACTACGCCGTATGCAGGTATAGTGGAACGTCCAGAAATTGTGTTATCATAACAGGACACTTTTTTTTACACCCCCCCCCCCTCCTGTAATATTACACCTCCAAAATCGGGTTTTAAGCTGCCTGAAACTAGGAACCTTACACCTAGTAGTTTAGAAGCATGTTATTCGACGTTCTGAAGCATAAGACATCGTTTAATGTGACACTTTGATGACACTATATTTTTCTATTTTTGCCTTGGTCCCCCCCCCTTGGTGCTTATGATAAGTGTCACATTTTAGGCCGCCGCAGGCGGAATTTTGGCTGTATGGACTTCAGATGCTTCTAAATTGGCATGCTTTTAAGGTTATCGGGTTTAGCCCGCCGTACACCAACGGCGGTTCGGACATTCCTTTCAATGAAAAATTGTGTCCGAAAATCGCCCAAAAAGCACGTACAAATTCGATGAAAAGTGGCCGCCGCAGGCGACACCAGCAAAATTTTTGGTAAAAATGGGCAAATGTGATCAAAATAAGTCCAAAAATTGACTTAAAAAAGCCCGCCGCAGGCGATACCAACGAAATTTTTAGGTCAAAATTTGCTCTGGGTGGCGCCTAGCGNCGGGGAACGGCCGTTAAACGGGCACGGGTTCCGAACACTAATGCGGACTACCCCCGTGCCGTGGTGGCCCCCTCCGTGCCGTGATGCCGTGCCGTGGCCAACGACACGGAAGACGGCGCGGCTGAATAAAACGGCTGTCTTCCGTGCCGTGACCAATATCACAGCACGGCACGGCGCCGTGCCGTGGTCGGTGTCGTGGCGACCCCCCTCCGTGTTGTGCAGCCGTGCCGTGATCACGGCAAAAGGGCACGTCCCACGGCGCGTTATATCTGCATCAAAATGGTACGAGATTCGCGAATAGAGCGCGGCACGTTTTAGGGCCAATATCGGGCGCTAGGTGTTGCAAACTTCCACGGTCTAGCTAAGTCTAAGTTTTGCACTTAGGAACAATCATGAGAAGCCCGTTCGACTGGACATTGCGCGAATGGCACCGCGTAAATGAGACGGCCGCAGCTGTCCTGTCGCTGACTTTTAATGCTGTTCTTAGCGTCCTCCTAATGCGCGAGAAGGACCTCATTCTTAGACCGTACAGCCGGGTACTCTTGCAGAACTGCTTCGTCGACATCACCTACACTTTCCTCTGCCAAGCAGTGGAGCCGGTGAGAACCACGAGCGTCGCCATAGACTTGGGCAGTCGCATCCAGCAAACATTCACGCTTTTTTGCTCCGAAATTCACTAAAGTTTTGGGACCAGTTGGCATAAGTCGGGCTTCGACGCTTAATGTGCCTTAGGCATTAGGCAGAACATGATAGGATTCTAGGTATGTTAGGACCACGAGAAGAGGTACGTACCACGGCCGTTGGTAACGAGTTTGGGCCCGATTGTGAACCAATCCGGCATAAATGTCGGCAGCCGTACCGTATTATGCCCCATACCTTATCCGTACCGTTCTGGGACGCTCCGGCGGGATCAGCCAATCGGAATATGGATGGGTCACTTTAGTACGGAGTACGGTACGGCTGCAGTTTGTCGACACTTAGCACTAGTCCGATCCGTACCGCACAGTACTAGCCCTCTCGTACCGTAGTGCTATGTTACGGAATACACTATGGGGAGGGTCAGTCCGGTACGAGTACGGTACTATACGGGCTAGGTATATGGTAGTACGGTACGTACAGTCCGGGTCAAGCTCAAATTCGGGGCCCAGTACGGCTTTAAAAAAGTAAATACGAAAAGTTCCCCTCATCGTCATAGGGTTTTAGATCGTCGAAATCGTCGATGGCTATTTGGTGCTCGTCCTCAATGGGTACCTTCGCTTTCTACCGAAACAATGGCACTACGTTCTCGCGACGGCTCATCTTACGTGGCTCTCTCTAACCGTCGTTATCGTGCCAGTCGAGTTTCATCTTCCGCTACTACGCCATATGCAGGTATTAGTGCCCGCAGTCATACGTATGTGCGTTAAAAAATCCCACACCAAGCTATCCATGGCGGACGCCGAAAAAACATTTATTCATGAAAACAGGCTTCACTCAGTCCTACTCAAGACTGCATCGCCTGTTAAGCCTGTTTAGTATCATTAATTAGCCAGAAAAAGTTTTGCGTACGACCTGAATGCTTCAGCGTTAAGAGACCACCTTAAGCGAAGGTATAGAGCACGAAATTTTGGAAAACCGGGTGCAAGCGGTAGCGCCGTGCTGCATGCGTTAACGGTACAACGCATGCGGCAGCGCAGACTTGTTGCAGCATTGTGACTATGCATGCGATAACGCTATGCATCATGCGGTAGCGCTAAGATGCATGTTATGGAATCACGCATCCAATAACTCGATCATGCATGCGTTAGTGCTAAGACTCATGACCACAGTTTCCGATGAACCGGGTTTCATGCCGAATGAACTGAACTGAACCAGTGGCGTAGCCACGATCCGGTCAGCGGGGGGGGGGGCATGGGAAGGTTTTTTTTTCGGCGTCCCCCCCCCTTTGGTAGTTTTGAGAAGTCTCCTTTTTTGCTCCAAGCGGTTTTTAACACTGATTTTGGCGTGTTTATACCCAATATATCCCGCCGCAGGCGCCGCCAACAGTGTTTTTGGGCTTTTTTTGGAATAGAGTTCGTCGGAAATTCAAGGCCTCAATGGTTTCTCAGTCCCGAATATCACGTATTTATCCTAAATATGCCCGCGGCAGGCGCCGCTAACGAGATTTTTAGGCTTTCTTGGCAAAATTTGCGTCGAAAATTTATTTTGCCTTGGTCCCCCTTACTTCGGCGGGCCTTCAGCCCGGCGAGGGGGGGGGCGCCCCCGCGCCCCCCTAAATACGCCACTGAACTGAACTGAACTGGTGGACGTGCTCAGTTCAGTTACGCGCAGTTCAGTTCAGTTCATTCCAGTTCAGTGAACTGTGCGGTTCAGTTCAGTTCATTTAAGTCCACTGAACCTGCCCTGTCAGATATCATTCATGGCTAAAATTACACCAGATAAAGAACTTTATCAGTACTCGAGCCAGTCTTGATGACAAACAACCTAAAAATAGTCAGCCGCAGGCAACATCAACGACTTATTCTCGAAAATACCTAGATTTTGGGCAAAAACTCAGCTAATAGTTGGTGAGTTCGGTTCATCCATGTTCAGTTCAGTGAACCGAATCGTTATCAACTGAACTGAACTAGGCCTCGAGTTCTGTTCAGTTCAGATCAGTTCAGTTCACTCCAGTTCAGTGAGCCGGCCGGTACACTGAAATCGTGTCATGACAGCAACGCTATGACGCATGCGGTAGCGCTATGATGCATGCGCTATGACGAATCGGCATGCATCACTGAAATGATGCATGCACAATACACGTGAATAGGTGGCGTTGTGGCAATCACGGGCTACTGAAAAGGGAACACCTGTTCAAGAACAATTGTGTCAGCTTGGCACAAGTACCCCGAGAGCGGTGTCCGACGCAATTCTGCAGGCGCATGCGTGCATGCGTTAGCACTCGGTCATCGCCTGTTTAGAGAGAAAATCTTAACAGCTCTGCATATCTATTGCATGGGTGCTGTGGCTCTACTTGCGTCCGCCGCATGCGTTACGCTCTTGACGATCGCGTTTGCAAGCGAGGCGATGGATGGCATTATGGCGCAGCACATAACAGCGAGCTTACTTCGACTGGGTGACGACGGCGAACCTCTCGTCTTTCTCGCTACCTCAGTGGTAGAATTATATGGCTTTTTTGTTCGATTAGTTCGTGCTTGTTTGACGACTGTCGGCTTCAGAAGCGTCCTCTTTTGTATGCGCACGTCGTTAGCGGGATGCAGCTCGCGGGAATGGGCTACGTCATCATAGTCACCGCCGGCATCGCGACGCATCGAACTCTGCGTT
>JNEY01000734.1:12251-28586 GCA_020875895.1 Aphelenchus avenae
CAACCAGGATACATGTCGGTTCTGCCTCCGCATATGCTGGCGGTGTGATTTTGTCTGTGACAGTCTTCCATCCCTTGGATACGAACCACGGCCGTTTTCCTACAAAAGACCCGGAATGACGTGGCTGCCGGCTCCGAAATCCTTGACATTTTCAGTTACAATGTCGTTATTGTTGCTACGTCCTCGGAACTGGTGTGGCTTTGGCCCCCAAGTGATCAAGTGGTCATCGATGCGAGCCCGAAGCGAGCCCTACTAATTATCACCGTCAAGATGTCGCCCAAACCGAGGCAGAAGGCTACAAAAGCCCTGTGGGACAGAATAGGCACAGCTTGTCCAACGGGGCTTCTGTAGCCGTCGTCATTTGGAAAGATCGGGCCCTCCAGGCTGTGCACGACACTCTGGATGCCGTTTTATTGTGCCTACGCGAGGCGAGCATGCCTACCAAAAGAGAACCTGACGACTCGATGCATGCTCTGGAACCCGTGGATCCGATTGAAGCGCAGCCATCCGAAAACAATGCCGGCCATTTAACTCTATCAAGTTGACCGTGCTGATGCGGAATATGGACCACTTCTTAGGCCTGTTTTTAAACAACAAACGTTGTGTACCTGGAAGTCTCCCGGAACGATCACGCGCTCAATACCCTGTATGACCCTGATAGACTTGCCTCGCTAGATAGGCATCGACGGTAAGCTGATTAACATAGAACGAAGTGCATACTCCTAGAAGAACAAGGCATTTTTTGAAGGAAGAACAAGAACAGGACCAAGGCATTTTTTCGGCGACGGCCGAAGGCCGGCGCCGAAAAAATAGGTAAGGGTCCCCCTTAGGGTACGGCCCCCCTCACGAGGGGTCCTAGCTACGCCCTTGACACCTGTAGTACTCGTTCACTGATACTGCACTTTTCTTAGTTGCTCCTTCCTCAACCGTCTTCTAGTTTCGGTCCAAGTGTGTTTGATTATGCCTAAGCTTATGCTTAGCCGAGTACATCCCCGAATTGACATTCTTTTTTGGCCCGATTTTTCTGACTCGAAAGCAAAAAAAAGTATCCGACGAATTCTAATAAAAAAATGCATAGCCCTGGTTTCCATAACAATAGTGTGTGGTACGCAACAGCTTTGAGGACGCCGGCCGATGCCTCTGCGTTTAAGGCCAGGCTGATGAATTATTACATTCGAATCTTCCCAGCGCCTTTCGAACGGAAAAGTCGTCGTCAACGTCGTCGTCGTCCACCAAGCATGCAAGGAATAAGTTTGGTGTTCATCGCCTTAGCTCTTACCGTCAATGGGGCTGCAGCGCAACGATATGCGCCCACATGCGCCGTGTGTACGGAGGTGATCGACGGAATTTTGAAGGCCCAACCCTTTGATCGCACGTCGTTCTACGCCGCCATTCAGGTATGGCTTCACCGGCTGAACTGACGTGGAGCCCATTAAAACAGTGTCAGTCGTTGCTCATTGGAACATCTGACTGGCCTACTCGCCTTACCTCCTTTCCCCAGTAGATGTGAATCATACCTCTCCCTTCTACCCCCTCCCCCCCCCACCTCCGCCAACACATGTGTCCACGTTCGGGCGCTTCAAACGTCCAAAAAACAGTTTGTGTCAGCATACAGAAACTTTAAAAAAATTTATTTTTAATTATATACAACGAAGAGACATGCATACCCCATCCACTGGCATAAAAAACGAATAAAACTTACATCAGTTTCGAATCCCAAGGAATTTCGAGATCGAAAAGGCCGAAAAAAGGCAAAAACTTTGATTCATCTTGTTAGGGCAACGTAAGAACGGAAAATGTGTGATGCGCCCCTCGGTGATTACAACCTGTTTTAGTCCTCTTGCAACTACGTGGCGTCCTACCGCCGTCCCGGCCTCGTGGACCGCGTGTGCTCCCGAATGCTGGGCGATTCGCGCGACGGGCTCTTCGCGGTCTACACTCGCAACGGCGGCATACTGATCCCGATCAACGTCTGCAACGCTCTCGAGTTCTGCTAAAACAGTTGAAGAGTTTTAACCGGTTTAATGCAATAAAAGCGTGGTTCGGTCAATTATGATCTTCACAGAACATAGTAAGTTCCCTGCCTCTGTCAGACATGGCAGGGCTACGCAGTGATAGGGTATTATTGAACTGTCGGCAAATCCAGTTCATTCCAACAGGTCATGATTGGTCATCTGTTATTTTACGTTTTGGAAAGCCAATGCGGTGAAGCGACTGGAGATTTAGTGAGGCGTCCAGGAATTACGTAGACTCCATTTGGTCGTTTTTACCCCCTTGGGAATAGCCTTGGGAATTCATTTCGGCAAAGAGCCCTTGCAGATGGAGTAAAATTATTTCCTTTTGCGGCCTTACGTTCCTTAGAATCGGAAGATGTGAGCTGAGTCAACGCCATGGAGGCGCGACGGCGTATGATTTTAAAGTCTAAAGAGCTTTCCGATGTGAAATAGTAGAATCTTTTAAATTCATTGCTTTATTGCAAACCATGCGCCGTACCCGCGTCGCAGTTTTGGATGCTCGCAATCTTGCAAGCGCTGCTTTCTACGCTGAAGGTTAATGATCGGGAACCGTACAGGTCGTACTGTCGCAACGTACCATACTGCCCTACTAACGGTACGGTGTACGGTACGGCCTCAGTTTTTTTTTATATTGAGGACAATCAAGGCGCGTACTTGTACCGTTCCGTACGATGTCCCGTACTTCCGTACCATATCGTACGGTACGATACGGGATACGGCACGGGTGCCGATCCTTACGGATGGTCAACGACGGAAGGGAGAGCAAGGCAGTCCCCTTCCTTGCTTTTGTTCGCATCGCAGATAGTAGAGGGAGCTGACACACATCAAAGGCTACGCACGGGCAACCTCGTTTTCATACGAGAGTCGAATGCGGGAGTAGCTTCCTTGAAGACGCCGACCGCTATCGACGCAATAATCGTACGAATGATGAAATATTAAAGTTGGACCCTTTTCGACGGCTTTCCGAGCCTAAACTTTGCTCACAAAGTTCCACCCGTTGCGAGCACGATGATAGCAGGACTGGCATCCCTCCTCTTTCTTATTTCTCTTAGCTGCTACGTCACCGCGCAACCGGCACCGATATGCGCCGTCTGTCAGCAGGTCATTGTCGGCGTCGATAACGCGCATCCCGCGGATCGCGTCATGTTTGACGCCGCCGTAAAGGTACAGATTCGTTTCGCTGTGACTCGACGTGGGCGAGATATGGGAACTCATTTTGAGAAGGGAACGGGGAACGGACCGAAAGATTCATGCGGCAACATGAAAAATTTCGGCATAACGACCCAGCCCCAACTTGGATAATGTATACGAGCAGTACTCCCCGGTCTAAAAGCTTAATATTTGGTGGTTCTTGTCTACAACAGCCATTTTTCTTTGGAAACTCTCAAGACCACTGTTTTTGGTGAATCGATTTCGTTAGCCTGTCTAGGGAAGCACGGAAAGTCTTTCGAAAATGTCTGATACCTAGTAGAGTTCGGCGCCCGTACCAAGGTACGGGCCAAACCCGTACCCATACCCCGTACAATACGGCACGGCAACACGGCACGGCCTCGAAAAAAGCCGTATTACACGGGCCAAGCCGTACTACGGGCCGTGTTCCATGCCGTGTATACGGCTTGTCAATTTGTACCCACCACGGGTACGGGGTACGGCACGGGTAGGGTCACCATGGGTACGGGTTTGGCACGGGGTTCCAGCGCCGATCTCTAATACCTAGACGTTTCTTCAGAGACGTTCGGATGTCCCCACCCCTCCTCCAAGCATCTTAGTTACATACTACCGCCTAGTTAAACGACTACCGGACGGCAGCAATCGACTTGGGACTGTTATGACCGGTTTATAGGCCGAGCTTGCTCACCATTTTCAAATTTAGCCCACTTATGCCAACGTGTTAACCTGTCATCATTTAGGCCTCCTGCAATGAGGTCGCCACCTATCGCCCTGTTCTCGCGGACCGCGTGTGCTTCCGGCTGCTTAGCGCTCCTCCTTACAGCCTCTACGCAGCTTATCGCCGTAATGGCGGCGTCCTCTACCCGCTCAACCTTTGCACGTCTCTCGAGTTCTGCTAGTTCGATACTAATTCCAATTCCATTAGCCGTACCTCCGTGGTTTTCGGTGTCGAAATAAAGGCTGAATCGACATAACTTGGTTGACTGAACACGCAAGTAGCAGTCAATTCCAGCGGAAATGGATTACGTCAGTCAATCATTTTGGCGGACCAGGGACCAAGGGAAATTAGAAAAAAATTCCGAATTGCCCATTTCCATGTATTAGCTGTGTGCAGAGCAGTTTGCGTAGGAAACCTTTTAGGGGGTGAGTCGGCTTTCGAAGCACCCAACCACCCAAATTTGACTGTCGGAAATATGCTAAATGAAAGTACAAGGGCATGAGTTTTGCGACGTTGAACGCTCGAACTGGGAGTGCTTGACCCACTAGTACTTTGATGCGCACTTGGCTCCGCTGCACTGATAAGGCCGCGTTGATGAGGTTGTCTCGTATTGGTCTATCTTGCACGTACCAACAACCACTATCGACGACAACAACCACTCGAGTGAGACTTCTGCGTGCAGAACTCTTCTTCACGACTGGGTGGACTTTTTGGTTGCTTATATGATTTGTTTGCTTGAAATTGTGTGATACTGTCCAGAGTGAGATTTTCCAAACAAAGAATTGAACGCATTCTGCACTTGTACTAGTTTGTTTTCCATTTATCATTCGGTTAAAGCTCTTCCCTGCAACTGTCACTTGTCACTTTTCTGCGTTTAGTTCCGCGAAAGACCGAGAAAAGCCCTCGCACAATGCAGGATCATGACGGTAAGACTCTATAGCGCGAATGCTGTCAATGCTACAGTAGTTGTAGATATCGGTGCCCAGAAGCGCAGGAATCGAGAAGGCGATACCCACAACAGCTCAGTGGGCTCTGCCTTAGAGTCCTCTGAGTCCTCGACTCGCACACTCTTCGCTCGGAAGGCCGCCTTCCTCGGCCTGATCATGGTAGCAAGGATCATGCGGTGGTCTAAGATGTGTGTCGATTTAGCTTGGTGTGTCCACCGTCATGGCCCTCATCACGTTCTTCCAACTGCCCGTACTGTCGACGCTGCGTCACACATTCGGCCTGTACTCTTTGATGTAGTAAGTCCACCATCGGAATTTACACGATACGGACATTATGCTTAGTCGGGCGTGATCTGCAACCCCAGGCAAGCGGGCCTAAAAATTTTGCTCGGTAGTGGGCACGGTCGGGGCCTTTTGGGGTCAGGCCCGGCCCGGAGTACCGGCAAGAGGACCGGCTAACAACACAGCTAAAACTGATTATGCAAGATTTCGCGCACACATTTTATCAGTAATTGCTTGTATTTGCTCTCCTCCTAATTATGCTACTTCTGCCCTTTTTACGCTATTAAATTAACTACTTGTCTAGACTAGAGCTACGGTAGCAAATGCACACTTGTTTCGGGGCTATGAGTGTTCTTCCGGGCCTACCCCAGGCTCGGTTTGGCAAAGTCCCGGCAGGCCCGGGCCTTCCGGTCTACCGGGCCGCGCGGGCCGGGCCTTGGTTTTAAGGCCCGTTGCCCAGGGTTGGTGATCTCACCCGTGCCGTTGATCATGGATGTGATTCACGTCACAGATCACGTCACGAATTATGTCAGGTGCCGTGAAGTGATTAACGGATCACTTCTTAACACATCGTCCTTCTCCGGAAAGGGCGTTACCTTAAAAAATATTTCTAGAGTTCGTTCTTAAACTTACACTACTTAAATTCTCTATGCAAATAGACTATCTTTCGAGGCCAACCAGGAAAAAAGGACAACCCTGGGCTGGAGCAAGCAGAACTCAGTTTTGTTGATATATGTTGCATGGCATAAAGGAATCGCCGACGTTTTAGCGTTGCCTTCACCGCTGCCTACCTTACACTGGTGTTCTTCGATGGGGTACGCCGCAAGTTCAGCTACAACCTGGCGTGCATCACAGCGTTGGCAATCTTGTAAGAGAACGTTGGACTACTCGAGCACTTGTAGTCGAACTAAGCCCTTATATCTGCGCCGTTCAGGACGCTGTTGATTTCCACCTTCCACAAAATCGAAGCGATAATACTGGCTCTGGCAATCACAATGTTCTCCTGCGGAAGCGTAACGCTCTTCGCGATGCCAACAAAATACGCGCTAAGGAGGTAAGCAACGTTCAGTAGAGGCTCAGAAGGGCGTGAGACTTTAGCATGATCGGCTTCGTCTTCGTCGCGTCGATGATTGTCTTCGGTCAGATGGCGGTCATCTCCGTGGAGTTCTTCGAGGTCACCCTGCTCTACCTCGTGTATGCTGGACTTGCGGCGTTGTTCTTTACGTTCTTTTGACAGTTATCGGAATTTCCTTGGAATACAATGGTTGTTATGAATTCCGGGGCTAACCGCGCAACAGTCTCCTGTTGCAGGATCGGAATAAAGGAAAAAGACAATCGTACTTTGCATTCCCCGTGCTGTCAGGACTATGCTCATTCTTCGGTTATTCTGTTGAAGAACTCAGTCACAGAAGCGGACCGTTCCGAATAGCCCTGCATTGCCTGCCTGTAGACCTTGATTTTCGGAGAATTCTGGGCTGGCTTAAAGATCGAAACTCTCAGAAGTCTTGACGGTTTCGGTTGTAGTACGACGATGGCTTATTGAAATGAAGGGGTCGCCGAATAACAGTTGCCGATTGTTTTACATCGCATTTTTGTAGTTACAAGACGAAACCGAGTTGAGCTTCAAGAGCGTCTTCAACTGTTCAAAGCCAAAGACTTCGGTCAAATACCTCGGAAGAAAACTATGTACAACTTCATTCGTAATCCGACCGCCCATGCAACGCAGATACAAAATACATGAAACAAATGGGCAAATTAGTGGTATATGGAATTGCATGCTGGAGGTATAAAGGTGAGCCAGTCAGATACTCTTCTGTCGAGCAGTATCAGTTGAGACTTCATGGACCCTCATGTCATCATGCGCAGTCGCCTCGGAACAGTCCGACTTGTCTAAAATTCTGTGAGGACCATGGTAAATATTGAAATTAGAGACTAAAAATAGGGGGCTAAGTCACTATACTGCAAAAAATGACGGCGTAAGTGACCGAATCGGAACCTGGCTACAACTGGCCCAAATGTTGGCGGCCAGAAATGTGTTTGGATCCCGACCGAAAAAGTATATTTTTGGAATTTTCAGCCTGACCCGGCACCAACTTCAACCGCTAACACATCCGTAATAGAAACTCAGTTCGCCGTAAAATACTTTAGGGAAGAGACCTTGCTACCACCCAGCTATCGTGGATTTCATGCGAAGTATTACCCAGACCCGGGCCCCCGGACCTCTACTCGATCCTAGGCACATACCATTGGCGGAAGGCGTCTTCTCTCCGTCGCGGTAAAGCATCGACTTCATAAGCGTCATGTGGAAGGGCATATTGCTGAGAGAGCGGATGCGTCCAAAGCGTGCTTCTAAAACGGAAATGTGTTTTTATCGGCCATACTTCTTATTGCTGGACATTCAACGTAACTGCGTAAATATGTCGCAAACGCACTATAAAAGGTTCATTTAAGGGTAGCGCATATCGAACGACCTCAGCCCGTCAACGAAGCACGTGAATTTTTAGTTTAACACTGCGAAATCAAAACATCCCAATCGTTGCGGGGGATAGGCGAATGAACTTCAGTACTCGTCCGAAAAAGTTAGTTATGCCCTTTTAGCGTGTCATCCGTCACGAGTCATTCGCTGAACGCGAATGCACCCCGCGCGACTGTCGGCCAGCTGGCCAGTGCGCCCATGAACGACACTCTTCCATTCGACATGGATCGTAAACGGTTCCCGTGCACTGCCGGCCGCACGCTCCAGGGGACTCACCGCCTGGCGGAGAGCTAACATCCAAATTAACGCAGCAGATATCAGCTTGAAGTGAGAAGGCCAGGCACTCGCGAGTAAACGATACTCTAATGCACTCACTAAAATTTATGCAGTTAGAAAACGCAGAAAATCGCAGTGGGTCTTAAACAATTCCGGAAAACTTACCTACTTGCGAAGGCCTAACGTCCAAACAAGAGCAGCAAACGTCCACTCTTGGCTGAGAAAGCAGGCGATAGTCTATCATCTTGAATGTGCAAAGACAGAAACGCACCAGAATAATAGTGGGAAACGAAGAAAAAACCGCAACACGAAGAGAATCATTCGATACAAAGACCACGGTAGCAATGAGCCATTTGCCGGTATATGCTTGACAGCGACGACACTAGCGTTAGTAAAGGAAAAAGTATACCCATGTGCTTAGCAGAGCGTAGCGTAGCCACTTTATACCATCCCGTATGCAAATTCTGCCGATAACGTAGGCCGTCTTTGAAGCAATATCCGCTTAAACTTTCCTGTTACCACCCCAGTCGGTAGCCCATAATTTGAAGCTCGGTGCACTCGAAACTTAGCTGTCCAAGAACACATTTTAAGCTACCGATTCTGCAAATTAACTGCGCCATCCCGTCATTTGGTGGAAGTTGGGCTCGACATCGAGAAGTACAAATGCGGTGTTCCTTACACAAAACTTGTCAGTTAACCAATGTCGTTCTAAATGTTTGTTTTGCTGGAATATGCACTTTTATTCTCCTTTTATCCTGCTTTGACTTGATCCCGATTTCCCTGAGCTCATTAGCGACGGAAGCTAAGCCAGTGTCGCATGGAGGCGTCCCCTGGAATGTTGGCACAACGCCGCACCCTGAAATGCAGTTCGCGTCGAGTCCTAGCCCACGCCAAGCAGAAGGTCATGCATGGACGGCGCAGCAACATCGCGTGCTTTGTTGACGAAACGTAGCGGAACTGCTTTAGAATTTTTCACGTTCCTAGGCAAAGACTACATACCTAAGTAGTTTCTTAAGTGTCCTGTAAATTAGCCTGGAAATCCGCGTGATTTCGGGTAGTACCCAGCGACCAGAAGCCGATGTTTTTTGCAAGCACAATTGGCCGTCTGAGAAGTATAGCTGTTTACTGCCAATGCATCAAAACAATCGAAAATATAGCTGCATTTAAAGAACGCTTTTTGCAAAAATACTCGCATGAATAGACGTCGTTCTTCATCGTTTTTGTGCTTGGTATTTTTCCTGTTTTTCACGCTTTGAGGGCCTTACATACATACATGCGGCTCCATTACGTTTCTCTTAGACTCACTAATCTTCGAGCTTTTAGGCCACTTCAGTCTTTCGCAATTGCTTCGTTATCGGCTCGACTCTTTGGCGCATTCGGCACGAGAGGACTGCTCAGCACCGTCATGCCGTACATCGGAACGCACAACGGTACGTCTACAGCCGTCTTACGGGCACTGAAGTGTAATACGATTTCAGGCAAGTTCCACTGCGACGAGGTCTTCGCGTGCTACCTCCTGAAGAAGCTGCCGGAGTTTAAGAACCACGCGATTTTGAGGTGCGTCTAACCATGCACGAGATTACCACGGCCTAGTTTAGTTTCGGTTCTTTAGGGTCTTCGAAAATGGGCTTAACCGAAGGTAAATTTTCCTTTGGGGGCTGGCCACATTTAAAAAAAGACTACTTTTGAGCCAACATTGTGACCTCAGTACAACACATGGGTCTCGCCAAATATCGCCCACAGTCTAAACTATCTTCGGCTTGGTCTTCGGTTCGGTTTAGGCGATTCGGAGGCTCGGATTTTGTGTAAATGCGTAAAAACCTTTGTGCGGAAAGTGGCTAACCTTCTTCCATTCTCTTCTTTAGATCCAGAGACCCTGAAGTGCTCGGCACCTGCGAGCTGATCGTTGACGTTGGACGCATCTATGACCACGAGAAGAAGCGCTACGACCACCACCAGAGGTCGGTTCTTTTCGCAGCCTCATCCGTGAAGAAAGTGCCCAATGATGTCTTGTTGTTTCATGCCCCAAGCTTGTACCGCATGCTCCTAGCGGATCGCATGCTTCAAGGTTTTGTACCATGCTTCAAGCTGGTATCGCATGCTCTAAGCCTATATCGCATGTCCCTAGCAGTATCGCATGCTCCTAGGAGTATCGCATAAAACTAGCGACACCGGTCCAGTGCATCAATATTATACTTTGGTAACCACTCAATTTCTTTAGAGACTTCAAGGAGACGATGAAGTCGCTGGGCGTCCTAGACGAGTTCGAGACGAAGCTCAGCAGCGCCGGCCTCATCTACGCGCACTACGGCCGCAAGGTCATCGCAGCAATCGTCGAGCTCCCGGAGGACCACCCCACCGTCGCGCTCCTCTACCGGAAGCTCTACGAGGGCTTCGTCGAGTCCGTCGACGCCATCGACAACGGCATCCCGCAGTTCGACGGCGTCCCAAGGTAGGGATGGGTCGTCTAGGATGACCTCCCCGTTACCGATACCTCATTACGAGGCTTTGACGATGAACTAACGAGCATTGTTATCCTTCCAGGTACCACCTGGCGAGCACGCTGGGCGGCCGCGTGAACAGCCTCAACCCCGGACTGGAACGAGAAGGACGTCAACCAGGACGAGCGTTTCACACGTGCGATGAAGATCGTCGGCGAGGAGTTCGAGGACCGTCTCCGCTACCTCAACAAGGCCTGGCTGCCCGCCAAGGAGATGGTCGAGAAGGCGGTGGAGGACCGTCGAAAGGTGCGGATTTGCCAAAAATGTTCATTCGCTCATCGGGCAGCCTGACTCATTCCGACCTGGCCCAGACCATGTCCGACTCGTCCCGACATAGTCTATTCCTGAATGCTTCCCTGACCTTCGCTGCCGTATCCCCACCGATAACTCAAATTTTCAGCGAATTCACACAGCAAAAGTGTTACACCAATTAATTCCGCAGAATCCACCCACAAGATCGTCATTTTTTGCGAAACACTTTGGACCTCATAAGCCTAGTCTAGTCCGGATCCAAGCGCCTTAAGCTACAGCCTAAGCGTGGACGGTGGGTGGGTAACTCGGACTAAGCCGGCTGAGTTTGAACGGGCTCGGCTAAAACAGTCCTGGATCCCATCCAGGCCCATTCAATCCTGGCTGACACATCTCCAAGCTTATGCCTCACCACTTGGCTCTTCCCGAGCCGGATCGTCCTCGGCTTGGGCTATCCTAGAAAACTATTAAAACCAGCAAATTCAGGTCCATCCGAGCGGCAAGATCATCGCACTCGAGCAAGGCGGCGTCCCGTGGAAGGAGCACTTCTTCACCATCGAGAAGGAGCGGCAACTCGAGGCGGAGGACATCACCTACATAATCTACGCCGACGACGGCGGCGACTGGCGCGTGCAGGCAATTCCCGTGGACGACCTGCAGGCTTTCGAGAACAGGTGGGAGAATAGCCACGAGGAGAGGGTGTTGGCATGAGGGGATGCACCGTGGCGTTATGCAGTATTTACGGTATGGCGTACTGTACCGTATTTCGTGCTGTACCGTTATGCCGTATTTAAAGTACGGCAGTGCGGTACGGGGTCAGTACGACGCCTTAAAAGCCGTATTTTTTGCCGTGCTTAGCGTTAACGGCACGTCACGTTTAAGGCAGTACGATACGGAGGAACGCCACATAAGCCGTATCTTACCCCGTCCCGTGCCATACTTAGCGAAACCTCAGTACGAAGTCATAAAAGCTATGTTTTATGCCGTACTTATTGTGAACGGCACGGCACTTTATGGCAGTACGGCACTGAGGGACGCCATGAAAGCCGTATCTTGCTCCGTGCCGTACTTAGCGAAACGGCATGGCACGTTTACGGGAGTACGGTACGGAGTGGTACGTACGGCATGTAGCACGGTACGGAAGGTCTCAGTACGGCACCGAAGAGGTCAGTACGGCACGGAAGGGCTCAGTACGCCATGAAGTACAGTACGGAAGGGGTCAACGCGGCACGGAGTACGGTATGGAAGGGGTCAGTACGGCACGGAATACTTGCCAGACCAAGTCCATATCACATATAATTCCTTCTTCCAGCACTTTGACATTTCAGATGCCCTCTTCCGGAGCCGTGGCGCGGCGTCCGCGACGACAAGTTGGCGGAGGTGAGCGGCATCAAGGACGCCAAGTTCTGCCACGTCAGCGGATTCATCGGTGGCGCGAAGACGCGCGACGGAGCGCTCCAGATGGCCGTCAAGTCGCTCGAAATCCACTCAAAGCTCTAGGCTTAAAACCGGTGGAATTCAGTAATCACCGTTGTTGTCGGACTTAGTTGTTGTTGTTGATGTTGGATGCGGAATGGATTAGGTGAAGAATAAACACCCGCTTTTCAAAGAGAGTCTTGGCATTTTCTGGGTGCGCATCCCTTAAGTATTGTCCGGTTCGCTTCCTACGTTCAATAGGTCCGATATTAGCGTAGAGCCTAATCATTTACGTCCCAAGGTTTCCGTGAATGGCAGATTTTATTTATAACAAAATTTGTGGTTAACATCCAGCGGAATGAAGACTTCCCTTTTAGGTGTTTCACTTTTAAAAAGGAGATCTGTCCTTGGCATACTGAAGTACCTCCGAATAAATGAGTGCAGCCAAACGGCTTCATTTAAAATGCCTTAGATTTGAATATACTTCATGCGATACGGTTCGTTTCAGTAGAGTCAAGTGGCAGCTGAAATCATACAACATGCCGATCTCTATCCATCTAACCTGATGATGTTGGTCAGACTTATGGCTTTTAAAAGTTGAACTCAGATGAAGCAAAGCGAAACTCCAGACGATTTTTAAGGTCGGGAGTTGTAATTGACGCACTTCGCGCATATTTAAAGCACTGCAAACGGTATACCCGCTGTTAACTGAGTAAAATTTCACTCGCTTTGACTCATACCGAAACTCGCGGTTTAGAATGCACTTTCCCACTTCACCCAATCGTTCCGTAGCTCTGGCGGTTCTGCTCGGGACGGCGGTCGCGGAGGCTGCTATGATCTTCTATGTCAACAAGAAGTGGTGCGAGCTGAACGCTCTCTTCGACAGTCAGTTGCAGGCCATGAGGTAAGCTCATCGACTAAAGAGATGTCGAGAGGCCAATAGACAGGCGCCTTAGCTGGCGCCTAAGACGCAAGTGGTAGCCAGCAGATGCCCTGTAAACGGAATGGTATTGACCTGGATGAGTAGAGCCGGTGCTGAGCTTGTGTGTACCTGAACTTTCGACTGGGACGTTTTCAGCTTTTAGATTTAGCAATTACGAATTTTTCGGGTGCACGAATTTGTCGTTTGCCCACTCTGCGGCAGGCAGAATTATTCGCTTAATCACTTTGAATCAACGCCGTGACTTCTCGGAGTGTAGGCCGCATGAAATGTGATTTCTCAGGCTTGAGAGAGATTTCCTGATGCACGGCAAAACGGACATTCATTACAGGACGGCTTTCAAAAACTGCCTGCCAAAACAGCCGAAAAGATGGGGTAGCGAAAGCTTTTTGGGGACGTACAAATAACAGCGCTTAGTGTAGAAGGACGATGTGCCGGAAGAAGTGTTCAAGAAGCGTGAAAATTTGAGGTCGTGCGGTATTCGTTCGGTTCCATGCTGACCCCTAGTCCGTTTCCGCTCAGTGTAAGAACACTGGTTGTCGCATGTCGAGCTGGCCATGTTAGTTGCTTGTTTAAGTAGTTCCATGATGACTCTTAACGAAGTGGACTTTCCTTCTTAGTAAATTAACACCTTTCAGCCATGAAGTGCACGGCCTCAAAACCGAACTCGCCAAAATCAAGCTCGAAGTGGACCGTCTGAAGGTATCATCTGCCGCAACCACCGCCTCCGCAACGCTACGAGTCGACACCAACTCTGCAAAGGGAAGCGACCAGTCGCTGCACTCACACGAGAAGATCAGTCGCAGTGCGTCCCTTGCTTCGAGCAGCGGCGACTACGTGGACGCCCCGGAGGAATTGTAGGCTTGGAAAGAGAGACAACTGGCCTACAACGTTAAGTTCTAGGCCGACTGTCCCGACGACACCTGGGCCGCAGGGCGTCACCGAGGTCGCGGAGGAGGCATTCGAGAAGAATGAGGTCGGTTTGCGCTAAGCAAAGTACGAGAAAAACGCAAAATTCTGTTGGAAATAATTTTTACTGCTAGTGTGCCTAAAGCATCTGTAAGTCTCAATTTTTTAAAAAATTAATATTTTCGTCTACCTTTAATAATGTAAATTAATTGATTTAAAATAAATTATTAATGAGGCAAAAAGAGCTGTATGAATTATTATTATTATAATAAGCCAAAAACAAATTTCCAAGAATTCGAAAAAAGTTATACTTCCGCTTGGCCACTCATGCTTCCCACTCCCCCCCCCCTTGCTGACGATGCGACCACTTGCTGTTCGCAGTTCTTTGCCTCCTCAGCGCCCTTCACGAGCACTCTGATCTTTGGTCGGCGAAACGCTTGTCCTCACTCGCGTCACTTCGGCCATGCTCCCAGCCACCATCCGATATCGCACTCGCTGCTGGCCGCAGCAGCCGCCGCCACTTCGTTCGTCCGTCCGCCAGCAGCGGTGGCGGCGGCGACGAACGGTCGGGACGCACTTGCGTCGGCTCCCACAATCGCAGCAGCGGCTCCCGGCCGCAATGAGCCCTTTTCGCGGAGACGGCGGCCCGGTGTTCGTCCATTTTGCCCTTCCACCCTCGCTGGCGGCGGCGGTGCTGGCTGCGGATTTGCTTGCGGCGGCGATAAACAAACGCACTTTGAGCGCAGCTGGGTCGCTTTTTCTCCGTTTTTTTTGTGTTCCTAACTAATCGCAATGTAATTAGTCGTGCTGTTGCGGGTCAGGGTCTGTGTGCGCCGCTGCTTTCTAAATGAGTGATGCGTAAGCGCCAACGAATGCTATTCGTCGTGTGCTAAGAGTGTCCCTGTCGTCCGAATGTGGTTGCTTGTTATCCGGAATGGCGAAAGTGATCAGACGTTTGGAGTTCATAAGGATAGTAAACACGACGTCGGGTTCGGAAGTAGGAATGGTACGTGAAAGTCGGACTTACTAAAAAAACCATGTGACAAAGTGTCTCCTGCTACCTGACCACCTTCTGGCAGGTCGTGCCACCCCGGATAGGATCGACCAATTTACGATGGAACTTTACAAATTATTGAAAGTTTGATGGGCCAAGTGGCGAATATACTCGCTTAGTAATTAACACTGAACATGTTTATATCTTCGGATCTACAAGCATGAGTGGCCGCTAAGATCTCGAGCATGTGACCGGTGTCATCTTTGTGGTCTCGAAGTTTGTGTCGTGTCCCAGACAAACGCGGTCTTTGCACGCAGCCCTCAGACGGAATGATTAATGAGCCGTGAATCACAATTGTGTCTTTTCCAAATCGTTCGCTCAAGAGGGTTTAGCGTGCCTTGTCGAAGCGTCGGCTGTTGTCGAACTGCGGTCAAGACATGAAATTTTTGAAGCATCGCCTTTCTAATTTAGGTAGTAGCCGGCCATGTTAGGAGTGTGCAGGATTGAAGTGCTGCTTAAACTTAGTTGACTGGTTTATTTTGGGTGAGCTACCCGCTGGAAGCTAATTTTTTCCAGCCAGCTTAGCGTAAACTTAGCGTCTTAGACCAAACAAAGAGTCCAAAATCTGACTAGAAAGGCGCCAGAAATTCCAGCGTCCGTCAGTTTTTCATTGCGGGAAGCGTGTTGCTTTCTCTTGCAATTGGTGAAAGTAGTGAGCGCGAAATTGAATGAGTATCGACGTAAAATGGACCTATAGAAGCCCAACGTGTGGGTCTGCAGAAAAGGAAACGAGCTGCCAATTATCAGGGTCTTCGCCTATGCTTACAGCATTCTTTGGCTTTCACTGCTTCCCAGCGCAAAAGGCGAACATTTGTTTTCCTCTAAGCTGACTTACAAGCAGCTTGTCCCGCTGCATTCTTCGGCTTGTTTTATGTCACGCAAATGGTGTCTTCCCGGTCGCGTGAGTGCACGGAAAAGGGCTGAGTCAACATTTCCTAGCGGCCGGGGCCGCGAGTGAACGGCTGATGACGAAAGCGTTGAAGTGACACGTGTCCATTTTGTCGAAGGCTGCACGATTATGTTCTTCTTTCCCGAATGCAGGAGGCTGAGGGTTGTTGGAATTCGTATTCACAATGGTTCATGTCTCTGAGGGCTAGAATGTTTAACGTTCGATTTTTTGCGCGTCTCTTCGCAAGCTCATAAATTAGGTTCCTACTGCCTACCCTGTTCTCCAGCGTGCCACCGCGGTCCATGCGCGTTCTTGCCGTCGATCGTTAAGCGCTACGCTTCCAGCTTAGGTGCCTCGAAGCTCTCTCTCTCCACTGCCCTACTTCGTCTAGTCGTTCCGGGCTTCGATAGCGAAAATGGTAGGCTGGCAAAAAAACCCAGGCTTGTCATGTAACTAATAAAACTAAAAAAGTTTATATACCGGTAAATCAAAT
>JNEY01000734.1:46777-63670 GCA_020875895.1 Aphelenchus avenae
CCCCACCATCTCTGCAAATTCCCCCACCATCCCTGCAAATTCCCCCCTAACCCTGCAAATTCCCCCCACCGCATTCGCTAAAACAACCTGAAAACGTGTGTGTTCTTTATGTTCATGAGCTAAAAACTGGAAGAGTCAAAATTTGGTGGGGGGAATTTGCAGGGTTGGTCGAGGGATTTGCTGGTGGGGGAAAAGTACATTTTTGGTTGGGGGAATTTGCAGAGATGGTGGGGCGAATGTGCAGTTCATGCGGGGGGGGGGGGGAAGGAAATTCTTACCGACGTGGGGCTGTGGAGGATACGAGGACGGAAAAGTTTCCGCCTCATGGCAGAAAAAAAGGCACTAGGTAATCGCGTGGGAGTCAGTTTGTTTATTTAATTTGGCGCTAACACGGTTAGTTATTGCGCTAGCGTCATGTTCCTTGTGTACTAAATTTGACAGCATTTAAGATTAAATCCGCCCTTAACTAGGCCTCGACTGATTCCGAGATCAGTTTCACACCTGCCCAAAAAAAGAACTAAACAAATATAGGTCGGAAATCGGTAGTGTAGTTCATCAGAGCGGAACCTAAGATATTTGCTCGGCGCATTCGGTGGTCCTCTTGAAATAAAAATGGATCCCCTTAAATGTCAAGGGCTGGCCATCGCCAAAAATAGACGTGCCGAGGCGTTAATTAGAGGATTTAGGGAGATTAGGCTTTTTCATGCAAAGAGCAGTACCACGCGCATTACGTGACTTTACTAGCCGAACTTTTCTCTACGAAGCTGCCCGTGGTCACATTGACTCTCCTTACGAAATTAGCCCAATCCCTGTCCTTGCCATGTGGCCACTAGCAAACGCTCTCAGCAGAGAACTCCGCGCACTTAGAATCGAACGAATCGAAGGCGTTGCTTGTTCGTGGGAATCGTTTAAAAGGGCATTCAGAAGGTTCACGGACGATCATCAATTCGGCTCAAGCTTGTCGCAGGGCGGACCTGCGAGCTTAATAGCTGATCTGCCCTGCTCTAGGGCTAGTTCTGGCGCAGCTCGGTTGAGCGCCAGCCTTGTCCATCAGGCCTCTTCTTCCGCATTGGCGCTTGCTTATGCTTGGCAGCGGGAAAAATGATGTATTTTGCCGCAATAACCGCGTGTGCCGTTTACGCGTGCCGTATTCGATGGTGCAGAGCGGCGGCGCTACGCCGAAACACGACACCGAATTCGTTCGCAAACGTGGCGCCAAACACACGTTCAATGAGCATTGTTGACATCATCGAATATATGGACATTTGTTTGACCTGGTTTCATTCGTGGAAATTATCTTGAGCTCGTCGTCGTAGCCCGGCTAGATCCACGACCCCTCGAGCCACTTTTTTGCGGCAAATTGCCAGAAAAGCAAAGTGCCTCTTCCCACCCTTGCACTTACACAATTGTTCCGTAAAGGTCATTAAAGTCACGCTTGGAAATGTTGAGGAGCACTTCCGGTCATTATTGGACTAGCAGCGCATTGACAAAAAAAAACAAGAATATAATGCATACATTTTATAGTTTAAATATTTGATATTTAGTTACGATTAAATTACTAATAAAAATATTATTATTAAAATTCAATATAAGTTATTATAAATTATTTAGTAAAAACAATGAACAGAAAATATTCCAGCTTTTTGTTTTGCAGGTACAATTTTGCTTTTAATTGTCAAGGAAATGAAGATGTTGTCAAAGTTCGTTTTATTTCGACTCAAACACGTGCAGCCTGCAAAGAATCGTCCGAGCTCACTGAACCGAGCCCTCGGAAACAACCCTTCTTTTCTCGTACGCTTCCCTTCCTCCCGCCATTGTTGTCCCATCCGGCGCAGCTGCCATCACTGGGCACTTCATAATTTCGATCCGCTTTTAGAGGCGGCCGCCGCCCAGAGGGCCAAAGGTGAGCGTCAGTGGGCGCATTCCGCTTCGACTCGTTTGCTCCCTTTTTCCCGGAGAAGGAAATTTGGGAAGCTTCGGGAGGTCACAGCTGGTGGCCGCCCTCTTTCCAGTACGCCGCTCGAGCTAATTAGCGCCCGAAAATGGCGATGCTTACGTTTGGGCTAAAGGACACAGAACACACGTGCCAGTTTCCGGTGGCAAAAAGGTGGCTTCGACAAGTCGTTTCTCAGCAAGCTGGCGGGTGTTCCTTGTCTCCTTTCGCCTTCATGGTGATTCTGAGATGCAACGGCTCCCTTAAGCCTAAGCCCTGGTTAAGCCGAAGGTTTCGGCATATTTTCTAAACAATTTTTCAGACCTGTGTTGCTTCCTGTTAAGGCCGTTTAGGTATACGACTGCACATGTGTACCGATAAACAAAACCATTCAATAAAAACGACCTAATTTGGTCAAAATTCCCAGTGAATTATTCGAGGAACTACGGTGATCTTTTTCCGACCTACCGTCCTCAGCCCGGACCTTCGCGCAGGCTCGCCGTTGGCGCTCTTTGCACCTTCGCAACGATCATCGCGACCTTTCGATGCTCTCGCCGGGATCACGCTCGTAACGGGCTTGTGCCGGAAATTCCACTTCTCTGTCCGTGAGCTAGTTTATTCATATTGTCTATACCTTACTGAGTTTCGCTGGGTCAGTACACTCCCTGCCGCAGACCTGGGCAATCGGATCAAGACTAACCGGGCCCGGTCGGACCGGTCCAGGTCAGGCTTTCGGCCTTTTGCGGTCGCTACACCCGGGTCAGAGCCGGACCCGGGCTCCCTGCACAGGCCCGGAAAGGTTTGCACAGGCCCGTTATATGGGCCTGTATACCGTAATGCTTCTAATAGAGGCGCCGCTCCTCTATTTTTGCACACTACCGAAAACTGCGCCTCTATTAGAGACTGCGCTTATATTTTTGCACACCACTGGCCAAGAAAAAATTAGGAAATATCGCCTAAAACTGGCTTAAAATCGGCCAAAAACCATCAATCCCAATCCCATTTGAGCCGTGCCCCCCCCCTTATTTCTGAGCAAAACCAGGCACATTTGAACGTACTAGCCCCACTGCTCACTTTCGATAGGTCTTTAAGAGTGTACCCTCCGCCGAAGCTATAAATTTGGGTCGTGCCTCACAAAAATTCGTGCGCTTCTATTAGAGAGTGGGCCTCTATTTCTTTACTCTCCCCCAGAGTGCGCCTCTATTGGAGACTGCGCCTCTATTAGAAATGCTCCTCTATTAGAAGCATTACGGTATGTGTTTTTACATATGTTTTTCCGCAAATGTCGGTCAAATTTTTAGTGTTTTGGAAAATTTCACGTCCCGGAAATTGCCCTCGTCTTCTAGATCCTGATTAAACATGCATTTCTGATATCCGCATCAGTGTGATACTCATCAAATATAAACCAAAGGGTCCGCCAAGCAACTTTTTGGCATTTTTTCGGAGTTGAGGCCCATCCGGGTCACGGGTCCAAAGCCCGGCCCGGACCATGCCCGCCGCCGGGTCGGGCCCAGGTTTCGAGGCCCGTGCCGAGGGTTGCCCTGCAGGTGACCACCTTCCCCGGGGAAAATTTTTGCACATAAAGCAGAGCACAACTGAGCGTCTTTAACGGGTAGGTGGCGGAAGTAAGCATGCTCAAATACCTATTCCTTTTTCTGTCGATCGACTATCCACTGCTATTTCTTCGAAACCGCAACCTCGTTACCAATACCTAGGTATTTTGAATGCATACTTCCCTCGAATCCGCGATGTTTTTCAAGCGAGAGCAGGAAAACAGCCGCGAGAGCCACTGGTATACACGGCTCGCATTTGTTCGACAAGCAGAGTGCACGCTTCCGTCACTAAGTGCCATTAAGTCGCGTTTGTTTTTCTTGCGTCGGCGGAAGTCACCGCATTGACCATGGCTGCAAATTAGAGGTTGTTATTACCCGGAGCACCTGTTAAATAATTTATTCGCATTGCGTCCAGAGATTCTCTGTAAGATGGCCGGCCGGCTGCTTATTTGTGTAACCCCTTCTTGGAAAGCGACCGAGAAGGACGAACGTACTTCCGCTAATGCTCGACCGGCGATGCTTAGTCTAATTAACGCAGGACGAATTAGTTCGTGACCCTCAGGATGAATCAGTTCTTGACCTCGATACGTTTGATGAGATTGTTCCTTGCGTTACTGGTTTTTGCTGGTCGCCGTTGCTGTGGTCAACCCCATGCGGGGCCGGACACCAGGGCCCGGTCCGGCCCTCGGTCCCCAGGGCCCCCGGACTTTTGCCGAAAACAGGCCTCGGCCCCCATTACGTTGTCTCTCCAGGTCGCTAAAACTCATTAAAACATGCAAAATATGACATTTTTTACATTGGGAAACTGTACTTTTGGCTTATAACCTGAAACTAAATTTGAAAAAGACAAAAGCTGTTTTCGGTCCTTTAGTTTCTTTTTTCGCGTGGTCGGGGGCCGAGGGGCTTTGGCTCTCGGCACCGGCCCCGCCTAGCCTTGAAAGTCGGCCACGACCCCAGCCCCAGCCCCCCCCCCCCCGCCCCGGCCTCCGCACAGGGTTGGCTGTGGTTCACGGACTTCCGTGTCGTGTCATCAACGGCCCAGTCTCTTTTTTTGTTGTCTGCCAAATAGCCCAGTCGGTTTTTGCGTCGCACTACGTCTTAATTTTGCCCTCTGGCGGCTCGTTTCGACGTTGCGCGTCGCAAGTCAGCATGGCTCACTGCTTCATTTGCGCTGCTGCCGAGACGCTTTTGCGAAATTGGCCAAATTCCGCCCTCAACTCGTATGCGCCGTGGGCAAAGTATGGCATTTCGCGAAAGGGACATGCGTTCCTAAAGAGTTCATGGGTTTGCATCTGCGACGTGTGACGTCGGCAGCCGAGTGGACCGGGCGCATATGCACCAGGCTATGGGTATATCATAAAATTGTCGCTTCTCTGTTCTTACGACACTTACTTACGCTGGGAACCCCTGGGGTCGCGTACCGATTCCAAAATATAAAAACTGATTCCGGTTCCTTAAAAAAACGCCGGTTTCCGATCCCGATTCCGATTCTTCCCAAGATTAACTGCGCAGGGCCTCCTGTAAAGAGGGCCCAAAAAGCACATGGCGTTCAAATATGTACGAAATGCCTGCCGCTAGCCGCAGCGAGAGCAAATTTTCACGGGAAATGTCGAATTTTGTCTAAAATTTCGGTAGCGGAAGGAATCGGTCATTTGGACCGATCCCAATCCCGATTCCTTCAGAAAACGCCGATTTCCGATCCCGATTCGGATTGCAATTCTTCCCCACCCCTAATGGGAACACATTAAAATACGTTTACGGTGACGGGGTGCATTGCGTTGCGAGTCAAACCCATCGTCAAGTAGTTTAAAATAGCATCTCTATCGCATAGTGTTCGTACCATGCATTCGTTTGAATCTGCGGTTCGTTGTTCTTTCGCACTTCTTCGGCTAGTCTTTTGCGCCGTTGCACAATTTTGCGCATTACCTTATGCTACCGTTAGCTTCATTTGCATCATCAAAAGCAAAAAAAGGCACAGTGGAAGCTGTTGAACTTAGGTAGGTGTCCCCTGAGCCCACGAATTTGCTCTTATTTCAACCGCGTGTGATCCCACCACACTCTTGCCAGAACCAGTTTGGTCCTTGTATACCTATTCCATGGTCCTTGTGCCTATTAACTAAGTTTTGCTATCAATTTGTAGTCGCAACCCTCTCTGCCGGATGTTGCGTGCTTGCTACTGGACAGGGCCTAGGTCGCATTGTAGTGGACACCTAAATGGTCTGGAAGATGGACTTTGGTGCACGCACTGAACCGTTGGAATTTTGTGCGGGATGTTCACGTTTCTCACCGGAGTGCCTCTTAGCTCGTCCCACGCAGTGCGCGAGATTCAGACAGGACAAAGGCAACAGTATCAGAAAAAGCAGTAAGGTAGAACGAAGGTCCGGAAGTTGTCGATACCGGAGTTCGGAATGGGCCGGCCCGACTAGGGCAGTACCTAAACTCAGGCCCCGGCCCGGCCGGCCCGTCTCTAGTCTAGGCCAAATTCAGCCATTTTTGGCCATTTTTATGATCAAATTTTGCCTCATAATTCCCATTGCATCATTGTTAATTGCGAACATTTTCTCTACAGCATACCAAGTACGTTAAAAGGGCAAATTCTGGCATCTGGAAAAACAACCAAGGCAATTTCCCCTAAATTAAAAAAAGAAAAGTTGCCTTAGGCCCCGGCCCGGGTCTAAAACCCAGGGCCCGGGCCGGGCCCTTGGAAAATCGGGTCCGATATGGGGCGGGTCGGGCCCACCACAGTCGGGACCATGCCGAACACTGGTCGATACTCCATCCACGCCTACGGTTCCAATGAGCGGGTGCTTAGAGCTGCTTCCGGCAGTCCACGACTCGATAGCTGAGGTTCCGACATTTGTAGCCACCAAAGATTCCCTTCCACAGTTGGACGCAGACTTTGGACAGCAAGCTCAGATTTAATTAGACCGAAATCTTCCGCATTACCGCTTTACTGAGCAGAGTGGCTGCACGTTGCCAAGTGAGCATCCGTTTTGCGTTTGTCGTTCCGTTGCTCCATCGAGAAATGACGCTTGTTTTTCGGCTTCTGCGTTAACCATTGCTCATTCAAGCTTTGTGTTTTTTGTGTTTGGCGAAATACACGTAACAAGCAATCTTAAAGAGTAGGTCCAAACAAGGCAATTAGCTCTTCGACGCGATGTTTACCACTTAAACACGTTTTTGTGCTGAGCTAACAGCGTCTCCGGCCCAAAGTCTTTCCCGAGCGTGTCCCACTTTGCGCCTCCTCGGAATGACCTCGCTCACTCCATGTCTCGCTGGCGCGAAAAGTTCATGTTCTACAATTGGAATTGCAAATGGCAGCCCGGAAGGAGGAAGTCTTCTGTGACACTAAGCAGTGCCGATGCCACGACGCTTTGTTTACCCAAAGCTCAATTATCGCGTGTGACGCAGGTGGCAGTCGGTGGATGCGTTAATTTCGATTTGGCAGAGACCGGACCACGGGCCAGGGCTCTAAAATGTTGGCGGCCTGGTTTCCTAATGAACGTAGACTTCGGCAAAAATACATGTAAAATACACGGCTAAATTTTAAAATTTTAGCCGTATCTGGAAAATACTGAGGTATTTTAAAGGGGCTCAAGGTTAAATTTTGTATAAGCACGGCTAAAATATGTAAATACTGAGGTGTTTTACTTACATGCAAATTACCTCACACCAATGAATGATAAATTCTCTTAGTCATCTTTCCTTGGATGCGCTCCCCACATCAAACTTAAGCTTCCTGCTCCTTGGATTTCCTTCTTAGAGCTATATTTTGACGCACTTAAGGCGCAGCTTCATTTCCGGACTTTTGAGATCCGCGGTAAAATTTGCTTGAAGGCTACAGGAAGGCCATAAGTGGCCCTTAAAGCGAACGGACGCCGGATTCGCTCCCACAGTTTGTGGGTGATAATATAGAATTGCCCCATCTGCATGTTTGACGGTTGCACGTGAACAAACAACTGTCAAAGTCCTTCGGTTCTAAACGACAATTAAAATTTTGAAAAGGGTATGTATGGCCTTCGCACATTTGTCATTTCCGACAAAGCCCAGTTGAGCCATTTTGCGAAAGCTTATACGACCCATTCCGGTATCTTCTCCTTCCACGCCCGTGCTCCTTTGCCCTGCCCGCTCTTAAATTCGGTACTGTACGACACGGCATTTGAATCCCCCAATTTTTATAGATTTCGGAACTTTTGAGTGGTATCAGTACGGTAGGGGGTACGGCGCCGTCCTGAGTACGGTACGGCAGGCTCCAGTATGATACGACAGCGTCCAGTATGGTACGGAACACCTCCGTCGGAGGACCATTAGGGTATGGCAACGCCTTCCCAATCTTTAGTCCGCTCGTTCTTGCCGTACTCTGCTCCTCATTTCTCCGCTAGAAGATCCGCTAGAAGGATTAAGATTGGCGCAGAATTCTCGTCCTTTTCGTAAAAAAAAACTTCAGCCGAGCAAAATACAAACAAAGATTTTCGCACATTTATGCAGTCAGTGCAACGTTTGCAACGTCGAGTTCTTGGCTTAGGACCTTCTGCTGAGCGCTTGCGTGTGTTGTGAAGTTAATTTGAGCCCTGGGGCCATTTTGTTGAACGCTTTTCGCCGTCCGCATTTTGACCTCTGGCGCTTTGGGGCCATTCATATGAAATTAGCGCCACGTCGCGTACCTGATAATTCTACGCGCCTGTTGCCACACGCTCGTTTTACTCCATTTGGATGTGGCGCAGGAACAGCCGTCTGATGAATAACAAATTTGGCGGAGTGGTCGGCTCCAACGGCGCTGATGCCAATTGGGCCAACTTTGTGGTTCGATGAGCTTGGTTTTTGGTGGCAGGTACGCGCGCATGGATCCACCGGCGTGCTGCCACCATAGGCGAGATGAAATGCCACAGGTGGTGGCTACAAACTAGTGACCCTAACTGGGGTGTGTCGGTGGCGCCGTTTGCGGCTGTCTAGCACGGATGCTTTCCCTGCGCACGTGGTCCGCTTTGGTGGTCCAGCTGCTTCTGGTCCATTGAATAATTGAATTTAAACTCATTTTTACTTCCGGTTTAGGACGCGTCAGTCCGCTAGACTTGGCGGGCCGTACCGAATGCGACTCCGTTCCGTGCCGTTCCCCTTTTATATGGAACGGTGGGAGAAAATTCAAGCCGCTCCGTGCCGTTTTTGTGGAGAACGGCACGGAAAACGTTTTGTGCCGTTTCGTTTTCTGTGGCCTACTCTACGGAACGAAGTTCGATACGGAGGGGTCAGTAGAGAACGGAGTTCGGCACGGAGGGGTATCCGCCAAGTCTAAGTGCCACGCTGATCAGCCACTCTGCACGAGCCGTTATTTTCGTTATCCATCGCCGACCTGCGATTTGGTCCATTTCGCGCAACACTGATTTCTCCCGTTGACGCATCTTCCCAGTGCTTAACTGCCCTATCCTCTGCCACGTTCTTTTCCGCCACCCACCTTTGTTTGCATCCGTCGCTTTCCCGCAAATATCGAATGACGCTTAAAGCTTCCCGCCATAAGTCAAATCAGTTTGCGTGAAAGGCATAGACCGCATTCGTGGGAAAACAACGCTACAAGTGGGAAAACGTAGAAGAAGGGACTACTGCGACCACAACGGGCGGGTGAACTTTGCGAAGAGTTAGAGATACCAGCGGTAGCGGTTAGATTTGTGATTTCCCGCCACGTTCGTCCCCAACAGAAGGCAGGCTCGGGATGCGTCTGTCCACTTCCCCGTATAAACATGCCAAAAAAATTTGTGCCAAATGTTGCATAACCATAAAATCAAAAAATGTCAGCGTGCATCATTTGGCATAAAGTTTGGGACAAATGACGGCACAAAATTCGTGCCAGAGTAATTCATTAACCGTTCGTCCACTTGTTCGAAGTTGATTAGCGTTTCTTGCGTCCAACAGCAGTACCTAAGCTTCTATGGCGCTCAGTGGCGTATTTGCTGCTAGTCCTCGTGCGATTGCGACTAATTTTTCTGAAGCCTGTGCGCAAACGTACGCAATGTTCTCTCGCTTCCCGCCCGAAGGTTAGCGGGATAAACGTCGCCCACGGCATGACCCCCTGCTGCGCCAGCGCCGCTTTAGCGCTCCTTTTATGTTTCAGCGGCGCATAATTCAGTTATTGCGGCAGTGTGTTTTCGGTGGCCCGGTTTGGAACAATTGCGAGTGGTTTCCGAGCGGCGGCGACAAACCGCAACAACCTTCGATCGCTGGCATGACGTTTCCGCGTGGAGCGTGGTTGACGGCAAGCTAGTGCTTTTTTTAGTGCCGAGAAGCGGCATACGCGGGGGTTGGGGGGAGGGGGGTGGAGGAAGGCCCGTGAGGAGTAAGAGGGGGGAGTAAAAATTTTGATACCGAAATTCGCGTCTTTTGGCTGATTTAGCGATATTTATTTCAATTTTATTAAATTATTTTTTCATCGATTTATTGCCTCATAAGCCCAAAAATAGCTCTAAGGGCGCCTAGCGGCGGGCCTTTCTTAGGTGGACGTGACCTAAAAGGTCGGCGAATTTTTGCTTTGTAAGCACGAAAATTGCTCTTGCACGCCCGCGGCGGGCTGTTTTAGGCTCAAAAAGCCGAAAAAACTCTTTAAAGCCACTGAAAGGGCAAAAATCCGGCATGAAGAGAATACCATAGAGGGACCAAGGCATTTTTCGACATCGGCCGAAGGCTGAAGACAAAAAATCGGTAAGGGTCCCCTTAATTATGCCCTAGACTTATTCTCGACATCCGCCGTGATGGAATCCGTGACGTTATGACCCCTCCAGTGGTGTGACCCATTACCCGGCAAAGACTTTGCTTGTGTCTGGAGTTATTTTGCGATGTGGCAACCGAACACAAGTTAATCCTCGTTATTAATGACTGTTACGTATGTCTTCTTCCACCACTCGTCCTCAATAACACTTTTTTGCAGCGCGGCGTGGCCTTGTCCTTCCAGCAGATTGAGCGCTCCTTCGCCCGAAAGTTGCAATTAAGCCATTCCGCCAAACATTTGATGGAGCGGTGCCGTTCATAATTTCTTTTGCATCGCTGCTCCACTAAGCCCTTAAGCCCGGCTACCGGAAGAGGTCGGCGGTGCTGGGCGTGGAACCGCAGTTCACTTTGGACCCCAACGTTCGTCATTCGGCACCGAAGTGACGGCCCACATCGGTCTTGTGGCATATAGAAGGGGAAATGGAATTTATTTTTGTTATTGTTCAGGATTCTTTTTGGGCTTGTTTTGGACGGGATTTAGGTAGCACGAAAGTCCAATGTCTACTGTCGCTTCCATCAAGCGAATACTTCTGTTTTTGGTTTTTTATCTTGTACTAAGTGAAATAAATTACTTGAAAACCTAATAAATTAAATAATTAAATGATTTTTATAAGTTGAATAAATTTTTAAATTAAATAAATTGAGTTTTAATAAATCGCGTAAAGTGAATAGTTTAAATAATCTTATAAACTAATTAAATTTTTAGATAAAAAATTTCTGCTCCCTAGCAGCCTGTGAGGAGCTCCTAGATTCCCCTCGTAGACCAGAAACATTTGTAGCCATTATTCCCTTTGCTCACGAGATTTCCCGTCATCAGAAAAATACTTTATGAGCTCTTCTTCCACAATCTCATTGGCATCGCGCCGCTTAATCCGCTAAGATTCAGCGCCAATGTTCCGATGCTCTGGCGCCACTTTCTCCTAGCGTGCCATCACCGGAAGGCACCGAAAATACTTTCCTTCACATAAGCCTTCGAGTTCAATGCGACTTCTGAGATCCCGCTTCCCGCTGTTTGCCACTTCTAATGGCGCGGGAAACGGAAACCACACGCCTTTTTGTGTACTTGTGGTGCAACTTTTTGGAAAAGAGAAAACAGACCCAAAGAATCCTCAATTCCCAATGTTTGTATTTGCACGTATTTACGCTTTCGAGAGCCTAATAGGCGGAAAAGGGAATCTTCTGCTGCACTTTATTCGCGGTCGACCTCTAAATTTTGATCACAAGCAAGCGAGTTTGCCGCGGTTTTTCTTCCCGCTGTTTGCCGGTTTTAATGGCGCGGGAAAAGGACACTCGTCAGAAAGTCGCACGCCTTTTTGGTGAACTTCTAGTGGAACCTTTTGAAAGTGCGAAAAATGGCGCCAAGGAAACCTAAAGACGTTATCGCCTTTGCACGTATTTACGCTTTCGGTGCTTAATGATAGGAAAAGAGAGCCTTCCGATTCTCACCGATGCCAAAATACTTGCTTTCCCATAAACCTCCGAGTTTGGTGCGTCCTCCAGGGTGCTTCTTCCACGGCGTGCCACTTTTAATGGCGCGGGAAGCGGAAGTCCCACGCCTTTTGTGGACTTGTGGTATGACCTATTGTTAAATGGAAAACACCCCAAAAAATCCCGCAGGCGTGTTTGCTTTTGCACGTATTTACGCTTTCTATGCTTAATACCGGGAAGAGCGAATCTTCCCCTGCACTTTATTCGCGATCGACCTCTAATTTTTTTCATTTCCCCTTCCGTAAATGCGTGTTTGACCACTTAGCTCGAGAAGGACCTCTTAAGTGGGTCGCGCAGGCTAGCACCCATCGCGCATATGTCAACGGCATTGCTTGCCGACGTAGGAATAATCCACTTGTTTGTGCCGACAAGTGCGCAATTCGAAATTTTCGGATGGAGAATCCTGCATCAACTCTGTTAGGGAAATCGCTCTTCCCTTTTTAGCTGGAAGAGCGTCCCTTGTCATAAAAAGAACGCCGGAAACTACCGGAAACCTAACACGTTATAGGACAAAACAAACGTTGCCTACCTCTTCGTCCCTCACTAATATCGACGCGGATAAGGTTTCCCGCTACGCGCAATCCGCGTTTCCCATTAATAATGCGTTTTTTGCGGTTTCCTGTTGTTTATGCATGCACAGATCGTGGCACAGGACACATTGTCTTTGCCTTATTTGGAGTAGCCTCACAGTGTCTATTTCAGACAATGCTCCAAGCAAACTCCACAGTTACAATGGTCCTTCTGTTGCCGGACGGAGGAACGGAGCTCATCGATGGCGATGAAGATGAGCAACTGTGTGGAGACGTGAGTCTTTACATTGCGTTAGTGTGGCGTTTAACTGCAGCCGGGTCGGTGGCACGACAGTGTTTACGAGCCGCTATGCGACCCGCAATCGTAATTTACGGTCCACTGAAAGCATGGGATACCGCTAGGAGCATGCGATGCCACTAAAAGCATGCGGCACCGCTAAGAGCATGCGATGTCGCTTAGAGCATACAATGCTGCTATGGCATACGAGCCCGCTAGCGGCATGCGACACCGCTCATGCGCTGTCGTTCGGAGCCTACGTCTACTGCTAGGAGCACTAGGAGCATGCGATTCGCTAGGGGCATGTGATATCGCCACTAGCATGAGATACGGCGAAGACAGTGCGATACCGCGAGGAGCATGCGATACGGCGAGGAGGATGCTATATGACTATGAGCATGCGGCACCGCTAAGAGCATGCGATGCCACTAGGAGCATGAGATGCCTCTAAGGGCATGCGACCGCATGTAGGATAGGCCTTTTTCGCATGCCCCGAGTACAATGGACGTAAGGTGTATCTTTTGGTCAAAACCCCTAACAAATGAGTACATTTTTTTGGGTTTAGTACGAGGAATACACGACGGCACGGTTTGTGTTTCTCCTGTCCGCGTCTTGCATCGCGTTCCTGGGGACTTTTGCGAACATCTTCCTCGCCTACCTATTCGCAACGCGAAAGTACCCGAATACGCCGCCAACGCTCTATCCAGGCGTATTGGCTCTCCTGGATGCCATAATTTGTGCAGTCTACATTCTGCTCTTTGGCGCAGATGCGGTTATTTTCTTCGCAAGAGTAAAGGTAACTTACAAATTGTTTAGTTCTCAGCTGTTTTTACTGTCGGCACATTGTGATTATTGCAGTAATCCGCCAAACTTTAGAGCCTCTTCCTAATCTACCACGTGTACATCGTCCCTGCATTCGTGCTCAGCCGCATAGCCCAGATTGCCATTCCGTACATGCTCATCTTCGCCACGCTGGAGCGGTTCGTCTGGATTGCAGGGAACATGTAAGTTTTGCAGGTGCAACTGGTATGGCTCAATTCCCTTAATGCGAAACCTCGTTCGGTGCCGTATTACGCCGTACCGGCACGGTACGATAGGACCAGGACGGTATCTTGTGCGGTCCGGAGTCGAGATGAGTATAGGTTATGCGCACATTACTGGTACGGTACGAAGTATGGTACGGCGGAGTCAGTCCAGTACGGAGTACGGCACGGCTTAAGTTTTCTTGACATTTAGCACTAGTACGGCATGTACCGTACCTTGTTATAGCCCGGACCGTGCTGCGTAGCGTACTGGTACGGTACGGAGTACGATGCAGCAGGGAGCAGTAGGGTACGGAGTACGGTGCGGCCACCAGTTGATGATCTTTAGCTCGTAGGATCACCTTCCGCATGTTTGTTCGAACGTCTAGAGTGTGTTTCAGTTAACGTATTTTCAGGCGGAACTCCATGCTGAAACACATGTACAGCATCCGCGGCCGCTGCATCACAGTCGCCTTCTCGCTCGCAATCTGCATCGCACTGCGTTTGCCGGCCGCGTGGGCGACTATCGTCTACGAGTATCCGAACTGTCCGGACTTCTTCCGATCGCAGACCGCGTCAGCTGCGCCATGGGTTCGGGAAAGCCTGATCTACCACGTGTACGACTTCCACCTTCTGTCGATTGCGCAAACGTTCATTCCGTTCGTCGTTCTGTTCGTCTTCAATGTGGTAAGTAGGATTTTGAAAATGCGTTGCCTGACTTGCGCAAGCATGCAAATTCTGCTGTGTTTTATGCGCATTTATGCGCACGGCCGAAGAACATTGGCGCAACTGCGTTTCGTTGCGCACATGTTTTAAATACTTGCGCATGCGGAGCAATGTGCATGCGCAAGTCTAGACAGGCTGACCAAACATCGTGCGCAAGGAGCTAAAGGTTTATTTTTTGTTTAGATCATTGTCCGTCGACTAGCGACGACGAAGTTCGACGCAGACCAAGCACAACGCAGCCTTAGCACTGCATCCGCGTCTGAACACATGGTGCGGAAGTTGTCGGCGTACACGCCAGAAAGGAGCTTAAGCGTCGCTACTGGTATGTTCGTAAAGAAGTTTTCAAGAAGAGCAGGAGGAGAACGTTAAAAGAGAGGGTAGGCTGAAGCAGGAGAAGACGATGAAATGTTTGAGGAGGAATCGGAGTGATCGGAACGATGAAAAGACCAATCCCAGCAAGAGGAGCGGCAACTTATACCGCGGCATTTACGAAGTAGTCTCTGCGGAGACTTAGTCGAAGAGTGTCTGCGGAGAGTAGCCAAGAAATTTGGAGGAATACCTGAGAAGCCAGAGACAGAAGGAGCGTGTAAGGAGGAGGAGCACGCTATTGTAAAGCGTAGGAGCTGATACGGGATCGGTACCTTAAAGGACCCAAGGCAGGGAATAGGCGACGGGGCAGGAGGAAGCCAGATGGAGGAGAACATGTGGGGTCAGTAGGAAGCATCGCATGCAAGCTGACTGCTCAGTTTCAGCCCAATTCGACGCCCACTCGCTGATGTCCACGAAGTCCGTTTCACGGCGCATGAATGGTGCCGTTAAGAGCGCCATCTACACGATGGTCGCCATCGTCACAAGCTACCTGCTCTGCAATACTCTGCACCTCTTCCTGACCGTGCTTGAGCGGTAAGTAGTCGTCAAAATTAAATTTTTATTTTTATTTAAAAAAAATTAAATTCGAAGTTTATTTTGTCCTAACGCTGCCCTTCATTGTAACTTTACAACCTCCGATTTTAGTTCCGACTCCGACCTGCTAAAGCATCCGACGGATCCGAACCTCGCGTCCACCTTCCATACGACCTTCTCCGACCTTGTCTCGTTCGTCTACATGTTCACTAGTGCGATTCGCATCATCATCTACATCATTTGCAATACGCAGATTCGCGACGACGTCAAGTCGATGCTGAAAGAGGCGCTCGGTTGTGGCGCAAAGAAGTTGGCGGAGAAGAACGGTGTCGCAATTATGGTTTAGATTTGAACGCTATCTATTCTGTACGTATATGTTAATAAAATACATTCTACAGTTCTTGCCTCGAGGAGGTGTAGGCCACGAGCTCGGTAATTTGAGCGTGCACGCATCAAGCAAGCGGACATAAGGCCATGTCTGAGGAGTAGGAAGGCGACTGGCTCGTACCAGAAATTCCAGAACGCAGTTCGGCGCGGTTTTACAAACTATACTTAGACGGCCGTACCGTACTGCGTACCGTATTCTACGGTACGGAGTGCGGTACGGGAATCGCGTCCAGTACGGAGTACGGTACCGCACGATTTCCGGCTAAAAATGCACTGGTACGGCAGTACGGTACGGCCATACGACGGACGTACCGTATTCCGTACCGTATTGTACGGAACGGAGTACGGTACGGGGAGGGTCAGTACGGTACGGAGTACGGTACAGGGGGTGTCGCGTCTAAGTATACTACAAACTTGCAAAATTTTGCCAGAACTCAGCCAACTTAAGCACGGTCTCGAAAATTCTGCTCATCATCAGACATATCTGTTGTGCTCGCGGAGTCTAAAAACCTCCCCGAAAATTTATGCATAGTGCTAGTTTTCGATACGCTTCTAGGATGCAAACCTAACGCAATTCAATGTGGTGGGGTTACGCATAAACTTCAGCCAGGAAGCGTGAAAAAAGATTTACCAGTATGGCCCTAACTCGGCCACGAATTCATCCAAATCACATGACATGACTCCTAGTGCTTCGTGTCCCAGTATTTTGTATTGTGAACGCGTACATATGGAATCGCGAACCGAGAAACAGCGTACAGTTGTAGCGATTTTAGCATGTTTTCGCATAACGCAAAGCACTAAAGGATGTAAACGACCAGCCGGAGTTCAGAAACTATGAGAAAAACGTCCAAAGCTCTCGCTATGGTAGAAAAAAACACACTTGTCAGGTTCCAAGGTAAACCGTAGGGCTCTTTACTTCCTGTGCAATCATGCCTCATACGGATGTGGGACATGTCGAACGTGTCGTCGACGAAGTGACAGCTGGAAGCGCCTCAAGAAAGGGCGTCGTGGACTTCGGCGAAGACGAGTCACCTGAAACGAAACCGACAACAAATCATAGCCACCGTTCAAACGATGGGGACTCCAGAAGTGGACGTAAGTGTGATTTCTCCAAGTAGGGCGTCTCGGAATTCCGAATTCTGACAGAGAGTGGGGGGGGGGGGCGCGTTGCGAATTCCGTTTTCCGACAAAACCAAGATCACTCCAGGACGCCCTGTCTCCAAGCAAAAAAAATCAGCTATCCACGGAGTATTTAGCAGGGCGTATTTAGCAGAGCGGAGGGGGGAGTGCACCCTCCTATCGGCAGCCTGATATGGTA
>JNEY01000735.1:0-24404 GCA_020875895.1 Aphelenchus avenae
CTACAGGAACACCGAATTTGTGTGTACATGTTTTCCCCGAATTTAAAATGGAAAAATGAATGCCTTAATGGCTACGCTAAGTGAGGCTCACTTCTCTGTCTAAGGCTTCCTTTTCAGACAACATGGCAACAAGATCGAACTTGTACGAAGCTCGAGCACGCCATCGGACGATTCGGACGATGAAAGGACTGCCGACAGTGTCGAAGCTGTCTTCCTTCTCCGTTATGGGCCTTCTTAACTCCAGCTTCTCCGCGGAAGTTGATGGGAAGAATGAGAAGGATCAAAACGAAGGTAATTCTTGCCGGTCCATTAAAGATTAACTGAAACTTTAATACGATGTATCATCGCTGACATTAGGTTTTTAACTAAAGATCGGCAACCGGCACCCGTTCCATACTCCATACCGTACTGGACCACCCTGTACCTCACCCCACCCATACCGAACTCCGTACATTATAATACGGTACGGTAATAATGTGGGCCGTACTAGTGCTACACATCGGGAAAACTGGAGCCGTACCGTACTTCGTACCGGCCGACCCCACCCGTACCGTAGACCGTACTGGGCTGACCCACCCATACTGTACTCTGTACGGATAGTACGGGAGTGCTTTACGGTACGGTACGGTCGTGCCACTTGCACGGTTTCCGACCTTTAGTTTAAACATCCCCTATCGAAGACTACCGCGAATTACTGGCGTTTAGATACTCCTACCTCCGAAGAGATTACGAAGGCGACGGACATCGCCGACCATACAGCTTCGGCGCCCGCTTTCGACGCCAAGCCGCTGCTGAGCTCGCCTTTCGCCGGCCTGTCGCTACCTCTGCCGTTCGCCAACCCGCTGATGACCGCTGGCAACGGCATGCCGCAGTTCTTCGCCGCGTTCATGGCGCAGCAAACAGCCGCTGCGGCCATGGCTCAATGTCAGAACGGCGCATCGCCTGCACTGTTGTTTCCCTTCATGTCGCCGATCGCTGCAAACGGATATTGCGCTGGCTCGGCTCCTTCTTCTCCATCGACGGACACAGCGAACACGACGATGACATCAGATGCTTCCACAGGTCGGTCGTGGCTAGTACTTATTTAATTATTTTGATCTTACAACATTTGTGCCGAAAGCAATTCAGCAAAAGCATTGTAACGTGTATGGCATGAGAGCCAGTAATCCCAAGTCGCAGTGCATATTAAGTCAGGCAGTAAGTCATTCAGTACCGTAGTGTAAATATTGCAGGAAAATCTTTATTTTTGGACAAAAGATCAAAGCGGTATGACCTTTCAACTCCTAATCATGAAGCTCGCCCAAGCACTTTAGCCGGACTAAAGACTAAACCCGGATTTGGGCTTGAGCGCCTAAGCACAAGCACCGAAGTGTAAGCCTAAGTGAGAATACTAAGCTTGAATCGCAGCAGTCTAGTCAAGATATTCCTACTTTTGTTTTGACAAATAACGTTATTGGCTGGATAGAGAAACCAGACGATGAGTGTTGAATTTTAGAATCCCAACCTGTCTCCAGTAATTCGCCGTCGATGACGCCGGACGTCTCTACTGCTTAGTGTCGGCTTAGCGGAGGGGAGCAGGAGCTCACTCGCGCCCGAACGATGCCCATTCTTGTTCCATATTAGCCAGCCCTTTCTCTATGCGAATTTGACTAAAACTCTACGTATGTTTATCGCTCCTGTTGATGTGTTCGATCTTCGGTCGCGGAACAGCTTGTTTTCTTACTTGACCCAATAATGGGTTTTGTCGTTACGGGTTTCATCGTCGTTGAACAGTATGTTGATCGATAATAAATCATTTGCACACACGCGTTGTATCCAAAAATAGTATCGTTTTTCCTGATAATTCCTTCGGGAAATAAGTTTACGGTTACCTCTCCGGTTCAAGTGGAATGGAGTGGATCCAATCGAAAAGGGACATCGAAGGTATATGCGAAGGTACAACACTGGCGGTAAAAACAATTAGCATAGAGCGGTCGGTTAAGGCTTGAGAATGAGCTTAGCCAGCTTAAGAGACATAACGCCTATTGGTCGGCGATCGATGCGAACAGGGTAATCGTGCAGAGGATAAATAATAAGCCATTCGAAGGAGGAGTAGTTCAGCATAATCTGCGTACGCATATTGTTACGGGTGTAGATTTCGATGATCCAGTTACATGGCTTCTTAGCGCCTGCGATTACCTAAAACCGCGACATTGCACGATACCCTTGGCGCGCGGAATGATCCAGTCGAAATCGTCGGATGTTTGCGTACACTTTTTTCTAGGTTCCCATCTCAGAAACCCAACACAGAAAAGAAAGAAAAGAAGCAACACTAAAATCCCCAGGGGGTCAATGCGGTGATTTAAAGGACTCTGCGTTTGCCGTCTGTAGTGTACTGATGGGTTAACGCTACGTACACCATCTTCCTCATCAGGGCACCGATCCTGGAACCCGGGGGTTCGGTTACCGGTACCGGTCATCGCCTACTACCGGGCCCATTTCAACTTTCTGTGGTAAAATTATCCACAGCAAATGCAATTTATTTCGTAACATAATCCACTCGGAAGTCGTAAACAGATACATTCGTGTGAGAAGGAGAACCTTTTTGAAAGGAGTACCTACTGGAATCTTAGAATGCGGGATAGAAAATCGTTTATCTTCTTGTTTATCTGTCGCAAAACATCGACCATATGCGTGTGTTTCTGTGTTCGCAACCAAAAGTTACGATACGGATGTTCAAAAAACTTTCCCCGAGCCCTGTTTTTCGTTCTGTTTCCAAAATTACATACCTTCTTAACCTCGCTAACGAAGCGGTCCTCGTCGTGGAAGCCCTTGAACAAGTACAGCTCGCTCTTCTCTTTGGAAAGCAGCCAGCGCAAGAGGTCAGTGAAGTTAAGTCGTACGGCGGGTCGAACAGTCGAAGCTTCTTGCAGCGCAGCACAGCTTGGAAGGACAGAAATGTGCGTTAGGAATGAGCAAAGGATTCGCGTCCGGGTCAATCGTCAAGCTCTTGACCAGCAGCAATTCGTTATAGGTGCGCTCGAAGACGGTTCGAGAAGAGAATCGATGCGGCGCCGCACAGTGGCTTCGATCCCACGACGACGTCAGCGGTAGAAGGTCGTCGGTCAGGGCTTCGTCAATGAGCAGACCGTCGCCGAAACTAATCGTCCAAAGGGTACGCGTTCATGGTTGCTATCGCTTCGAAGCATTGTCCGTATTTGCCCGAATTGTTCCAAAGATGCTATTCTCGGGGCTACTGTGCTTGAAACTCCCCGGACGCGCAAATCTCCGGAAAAACGGGCGGGAGAGCGCAACGCCGTCAGGCACAAAGAGTACCATCGAAACCGTAACCGTAAATCGTGCAATCAACATTTTGCACGTTTATTTTCCGCCAAAGTCGGGTCGCGATCAGTCGATAACCAGAATCAGCGGTTTGTCCACAGAACCACTTACATCAACGCCGACGTGCTTCATGAGCATCTTCAAATCGGAAAGGTGATGCACATGCACGATGAACTTGTGTAGTTCGATGCGAAAGTCGTTGCGACGAGCGACGACAAGACACTTCAAGTAGCGCGTCGGACCGTCGGTCATCTTCCTTGCGCACGAAATGGTCCGTGTCAGCATTCAGCAGCTGCAGCGCCTCCAAGTCTTCACGAGACAAATTCTCGAGGATGTTGCGGAAAACCTTCTCGGAGAGCATAGCTTGCTAGTTCGAGTAGACCTGGCAGGTTGGATGGACTGACTATGATGGAGGAATTTACGTAGTCCGAAGTGGGAAAGTAAGCTATTTATGCTTTCGGTTTAGTACAAGGCGTACCTAATCGCTTTTTTGGATGAGCAAGACGAATTCTTGCTGAACTAGCCCACGCTTGATGGCCCGAGAAATCCTTAGGCGTCGATTGCAGATCACTACAAATCCGCGCTGATCTGCGGATAACGACGTTTCCTGTAGCGGCATTTGCTCTCTCTTTTCTCGTTCACGCCCCGGTTGGCATGCTCCTACTCTTACACTTCTTGTTCTCACGACCTGAGATAGTGCTCCTGCATAGCTTGCTTCTGTTATCGACCATGGCAGGGCTGGGCGGTCTCGGGTCTCGGAATTTCTAAGTCTCGGGTCTCGGGTCTGGGTCTCGGTCTACGAAAAAAAAGTGCCCAGCCCTGGACTATAGGTCCCTATCCGAATTCTTGCTCCTGAGTTCCCGCGTTCGGTACTCCTGTACGTTATGCTCCTTCCCATATTCAACCGGTTATTTCCCAACGGCGTACCAAGAACAGCACGCCGACTGGGTTCCTGCATCGGATTACCCAGATGATAAACATGTTCCGGGTATGTTGTAGCAACCATATGCAAGTAACAGATGATTTTATCGTAGTTTTATCCAAAATCGAGAGAAGATGTTTCTTAGCAGTTCAGGCAGCGCACCCGCTAGCTAAGAAGTCGTAAAGAAGAAGTTTGATAGTCGGACTGTATTGGCGGTACCCAGCACTGGCCGTTTGTGGTTCCCCACCAAAAAAAATGAGGCCTTTACCAGGAATGGGGGCTCTCCAAAAATTAACCGAGTCCGAATCTAGCCGGACGAGCAAAACCGAATCCGAAGCAAAACGACCGAATTTCGGAATCCAAATCCCAATTTTTGAAGCAGGTTTTAATGTTGACCAAATCATGAAGTAAATGTCCAGTACATGCGTTCAATAAAATCAACATTGCTGTAAAGAAACAGTAGTCGCTGAAGTGTGATGTCCCTAAGTCACTGACGGTCATCTGAGACGATGGCTGATGCACCGGAGAAGACCCTCTCGGATTCCACGCTGCTCGGTGGTGCCGCTAAGTACTGCTGAGCCAGCGAGCGCAGAACGGGGAAGCGTGCAACGTTTCCGGTCTTGCTCCAGTATGCGTAGGGATCGCTAGAGTCGTTTCGCTTGACATGTAGTTGGAATAAGTAGCCTTTGTTGGTCGCTCCGTGAAATACTCCGCCGTTTCCACCCTTAGCAGTGGCATTTGGGTCGATATCGGTCACTTCTCGCTCAGGTGGATCATTAAACGATTGGAGCTTCATGAGTGAACGACAGTTGCCTGCATCGTGTTCCGACGAGCATGATGATGCAGCGTCTTCACTGAGCTCAGTACTTCTCGCAATTGCCTTCGCCTCGAGCATTTTACGAACGTGATTCACATTCTCTGTGTTGAACGGCGAGAGCTTTCAGTTGTGATCCAGAGCAGTTGAAAGACAAAGAGCGTCGTTATCTCTCTACCCGACCATTCGTCACTCCAGTCCGTTCACGATCGCTTTGTGCATGCGAGCTAAGCCTGCCGACGGACGAGTCATCCGCTTGATCCCGAAGTAAATCGGAAGACTGTAGCAACCGATTTGCGACGATCTTGGACGGTCGATCAGTACTAATGACCGAATTTCCGAATCCGAATCCCCATCCTTGGCCTTTACTAGCAAACTTATCGGTATTCGTTGGCCTACTAATGAATGTGAATGTTAGCCTGAGTCTTGTCTCTTCATAAAGCTGGTGACCCATCACTCCCTTCAAATTATCGTCCAATATCACTCACATGCAGTTTGTCTAAAGTATTTGAAAGACTGGTCTGTAGCGCGCTGTAGAAATTCTTCCGCAGGAATGACATTATACCGGCTTCCCAACATGGCTTTTGTCATTCTAAGTCTGTCAGTTCTGCCCTCCTAGAGTCTCTCGACGATTGGACTAAGGCTCTGGACAAACAATACTTTGTCGACGTTGTACTATTCTATGTGTCCAAAGCATTCGTGCATAAGCCACAAACTTCTTCTCTTCAAGCTAGCTCAAGCTGGAATCTCTGGTTGTCTTCGAAAGTGGATCGAATCCTTCATCAAAGGGCGTTCTTATCAAGTCTTTTCTGGGTAGCCAAGGCGGTTCTCAGCGGAGTAGTGCAAGGGAGTTCTTTGGGGCCTCAACTATTCATTTTCTTTGTTCATGATCTAGCTTCTCACTGCAATGTCCCTGGAGTCACAATCAAAATGTTTGCTGATGACTTGAAGGCCTACATATTACATAATGGCGACCCTACCGCTTACTTAGCGCTGCAAGCCTTCATTTCCAACGTCTCGGACTGGTGTGCTGCCAATGGTTTCCAATTGAACTTCTCTAAATGTGTCTGCCTCTGCGTCGGACGAAACCATCCGCGGGCAACATATGTTCTTAATGGTACACAAATCGCGTCCAGTGATACAGTGCGAGACCTTGGTGTTCTTGTATCGACTCAGTTGTCTTGGTCTGACCACATCCGAACAATAGTGTCCAAGGCGAATAGCCGTGCATACCTTTTGCTCAAAGCATTGTACTCACATGACCCACAGTTCATGTTCAGCATGTTCACGACTTATGTCCGCCCGATACTAGAATTTGCATCGCCCGTATTCACTCATTCCAGCCTGGTAACGCTAGAGCCCTTGAGCAAGTCCAGCGCCGTTTTACACGTATTATCATCTCTAGAAAAGCTCCCAGCACCAACAGCTCGTATGAACAACGTCTTGTGGCTCTAAACGCTCCATCTCTCTTCAACCGTCGCTGCGTCATTGACCTTAAGTCTCTACATGCTATCCTGAACAGCAAACTATGTGTCACCTTCTCGTCATCGTTCTCCATCGAGCCTTCTAAGACCCGTGGATGGTCCCGTGTGCTCCTATCAGTCAACACTGAATCTCGCCTATTATGTCGTCGTGGATATTTCTTGCACAGGTGCGAGATATTGTTCAACTCTCTCCCACCGGAAGTTCGTTGTCTCATCTACTCTCCAAGTTTTATTGCTGCTCTAGACTCCATAGATTTTGCTGATTTATTATTGATGCATTGATTCCTGTCGCGCATTCGGTTGCGTAAATAAATACATACATACATGTTTCTAGGATCTCAAGACTGTACCTTAGAGCTACCGGAAGCTTGTCTTAAAACTCTCAAATGGAAATCAAGTATGAATACTGCACTATATCACGCCCGTGTGTGTTTGCGCAACCACCTCTCATGCTTTGCATCAACCTGTCGGATATCGGGGCAGTTCTAATCGCCGAACACTTGAGTGCATCGCCTACAAGTGAAAGCGCACAATGGAGTTGGTAATTTCTCGTGTACGCTGTTTCCATCAGCGAGAACTTGCTGCTCTTTGGTTATTACTGCCCTGATGTGCTTCGATCGTGCTAGTCGACATTGTGTCAGGCAGTTGACGACGTAGTCGGCGTGAGAGCTTCATCAACACGTATTAGACGGCTCGCTGACCGAATTGCGTCCGCGGTAATCACTTCATTTTCTTCGTCATAACACCTCACCTTGACAGAGCAGTTCTGTTTGTTGGATTGTTGGTGTGGCTGGTGATAATTTAGCGAGTGTGAGTGTGTGAGTTCTTTTTCCGGATGAAGAGTATCGAGAACTGATTTTCCATCACATCAATAATGCCTACGTTCATCGACTGACGCTTAGTTTTTTTTTTTGCCAGAGGTCCTTCAACGTCTTGGCCATTTGCGTGAAAGCGTCAGCGATCTTCACTGCCAGGTCGGAACTCTCCATGTCGAGGACACAGGGGACGTGATCGACTACGCTCTTCTAGACTTGCTCCGCGTTAATCTTAGGCCGCAGGCCTACGAAATTTACACACGCATCGGCTACCATGACTACGCCGAACTTTTCGCGCACAGCTCTTTGCGCGCCAACGTTACGCACTTGGAATACAAGGTGGGCAAATTAATCCACTCTTATCGTTTTATTTAATTCTCAGTTTCGAGATGGTTTCTGTTGTCGAATTCCGAAGCCTTAGTTCGAAAATGACCAGAACAATTTCGGTACACCTGTGGCAAGTGGTGGCCAGCGGAAGAATCTGCTCTCCCCTTCACGACAGAATGTCGACGAATTTCACTGGGCCAAATGCTTCTGAAATAATAAACGAAGTTCACTCGGACGGCCCTCTCTTAGCCTTTCCATTTCTATCAATAAAGCTTTGGTTTCATCCGGCAAACGACGCTACAAGTGCGACGAGTGTGGACGAGCATTTGTGGATAACAGCAACACAGCACACAAAGAGACGCATAGCAGTAAGTCTGAAATCCTACCTCGCGAAGCATAACGTCTCCTCCTGCAGTAGAACGCTCCGCTCGCAACCACCGTGGCTCATGTGCGCCGAAGAGAAGCAGTTCCGGCCTCTGTTTTTGTCCTGCCCACTATCCAGTACCCGGAAAGTCTCCGGCTTTAATCGGTCAGATCGGTCCTCTCGCTGCAGCTCCGTCTTTGGACTCTCTGGTTTGCAAGCGTTACATGTGATTCACGTGCCTTCATCCCATCCCATATAATTTGCTTTTTAATTGCCAATATTTGCCGTTCCCTCGTTCTCTACTGTTTATTTTAATGCAGCTCTTGATGGTGCCATTGTTCACGTCCGAGCAGAATGAGCCAGTAAAATAAGTTAACCTCGGAACCTTGTGTTTCTTAATACCTATTCTGGGCTCCGATATGATTGTTAGAGCTTGAAGCCAGCAATCCTTATACACTAAAGCGCTGGTGTGGCTTCGTCCCGCCTCCAAAAAGTTTTTGCAATCGGGCCATGTTTGGTACCATTCGATAGGGCTTCTAAACTTATGAATACATGGAAAGTTTCAGGTGGATCAGTTGGCTAGAAAAAAAAGTGATGATCGACCAAAGTTCCAACTCCTGGTTCCTGGTTACATGCCATAGCGGGCCCGCTATAGCATGCTTCCCAGGCAGACAAAAACGCAAAACGTCACCTGTTTTGCGGTCCTAGGGGTCTTCCTGCATGCAGAATCCAAAAATAGCGTTCATTTTTGTAAAGGGGGTATTTTGGAGGGGGTAGGGGGGGAGGGGTTCCATGCTTACATGCCATAGCGGGCCCGCTACAGCATGCTTCCCAGGCGGACAAAAAGGCAAAACTTCACCTGTTGGAGAATCCAAAAATTGCGTTCATTTTTGTAGTTAACCCATACGTTGTCTGCTTGGTACGAGTAAATCCCGATAGCGGCGCAGGCTGCGCGAAGCGCAGCCCAGCCGCTAGTGGTCGGAAAACTAAGGCTTGTTTTACGGAAATTGTTGTGGCATGGTTCTCACGACAGACTCTGGCGACTTTTTGCCTTACCTAATGGATTAGCCCCGATGAACCGCTAACATGTTCAGGGTAGCTCTTCCGAGGATTCCAAACTTGCTGTCGGTCCCGAGGATTTTGGCATGGCTGCTGTTAACTGGTCCCGAGGATCCTGTTAACTGATGAATAGAACTCTCGAAGAATGCCGACCCATCCAGTGCCTGGAGTATACCGCATTCATTCAACAAGTAAACAATATTGCAAATCGAGGTTCAATCGCGCCCATTAACATCAAATCGAGTTGCACGGGATGGACAAACACTTGAGGCGCAGATGCGCAAACCATTGTGTAAACCGCGCGCTAATCAGCTTCGTTCTAGCACTGCTAGTGCGTACTGCTACAGTTACAAACGAAAACAAGTTGGTACGCCGTTTGGCAACAACTGTTGGACGTCATAAACTGCCGAATCTATTTAGAGTTATTGAGGACCTGGCTTGACTTGCACAAGTTTCTACCGTTTTCAACAATTTGGACATCATCGTCGTCCAACGTTTCCACTGTTCCAATAGCGTGTCCTTCAGTAACTTAAGCTTTGTTCAGGCTGCTGCGATCGTTAAACCCACTCCCTTGGCTAGCTAAAGTGGTTGTTTGGAAGGTGCAAAACAGCTCAATTATGCGGGTTCGCTTTCTACGAGGAAACAGGGACGCTACCGCTGTGTTTGAGAACTTAAAACCTGCGGTGCATTCACAGAAAGAGCCCAGTGGACGCAAAAAAATGTCATTTCGGACTGCCAGACGGCTCGCCAAGAGTTTGCTACAGCAACATCGGGGTAAAAGGCATATTCTCTTTTCCTTCAATAAGGTTTCCTTCATCACTTATGACGCTAGACAAGAAGTCACCAAAGCCCCAAAAAACTTTCGCTGTTTTCCGCCACTGCGCCTGGAGAGGTCCAAGGACGACCGCATTATGCCGAGAGCATCAGCGCCAATTCCACCATGGCTTTTCCATCGCCTCCGTGTCCTTCCGCCCTTCTTTCGGGTCCGGCCTTCAAGGATCGCTTTCACTTCGCTAAGCGCATCGTTCGGGAAGGGATTGAGCCATTTTCCATCGGCGCCCTACCATCCAGGGTGGCGACTGCACAACTGCCGCATCGGACAGGTAAAGGGAAGGTCACGGTGGAAGGACAGCTGGCGATCATTCCGCCTGAAGGCAGTGGCCGCAAGGTCGTTAGCCGCGGCGCTGCGGCTGCTTTTGTACCCGCTGCACGCGGCGAACGTTTGGGTGAATAAGCGGCGAGGAACGAACGACCACTTGGGGGTGCCTGGAGTGGACGCTGAGCGGTCTGCTTTTTTGCGACATCGGACATGTACACTTGCACTGACGACATAGACGCATAAGCGCTCGATATCCCGCGCTGGAGACGCTGGAGACAAATGCCAAGATCTCCACGAGGCGATAATCTCCTTAGCGCGTTTTTTTGCGAGCATCGTGCGCGAAAAAGTTCCGGCTCTTAGGCGATAAGCGTGCTAAGCGGCGAGCAAACCGAGGAATTATGCCAATTTGCCTTTTGCAGGTTGTCAAGGACAAACCGTTCGGTGCCCATAACTGCAATGGGGCCTTTCCATAACTGCGAACGCAACCTGTGGCATTGTCAACGGGAAGGCGTTGCACCAGTCAATCGTTTTATAAAATGTGACTGGAGGTAGGACAAGCCAATTTTTCGAAGAGACGCTTTCAAGTGTCCACAGTTTTTCCCACAGACGCTACTTGGAACGCAAGAATCCAGGATACCGTATTTCCTTGAATAGAGCCCCTGGGGCCCTAGTTTTCAAAGCTGTAATTTTTAAAAACCTAAAAATTTAAATAGTATTTTAAAATTTCACTTTTCGTTACCATGAGCGGCCGTGTGCTTGCAAATGATTGTTTTATCCGTATCTATTCAAATGTCGCCTTAGCTTGGAGGTCAGGATACCCAAGCTAACTAGCTAGAAAGCGGCTACTGGGGCACCGTCAGTGGCGTACCGAGGATCCGATTTTTTTTGGGGGGGCTAGGGTCTAGAGGGGCGGGGGGGGGGGGGGTCAAGATCCAATCCGCCGAAAAAAATGCCTCTTGGTACCCCCTTACCACATTTTCCGCGGGTGCCTTCGACCGCTATGAACGTAAGGGTCCCCCCTTTGCTACTTTTCGTGCCCTCCGAAATTTGGGGGGGGCATGGCTACTGGTTGTTTGGGTCACGTTTGTTTGGGTGAGCTTGTTTGGGTCACGTTCATTTGGGTCACGGATAAAATTTCGAAAGCTTGTTTGGGTCACGCTTGTTTGGGTCACGTTTGTTTGGGTCACCTTGTTTGGGGTCACGTTCATTTGGGTCACGGAAAAATTTGTAAATTCTTCCTTTTAAAGCGTGTTTCCTGTCCTTCCGTACATGGGAATATACGGTTTTCGCGCATGTCCCACTAAGTCCAATGTGCATACTACAGGCTGCACCTATAAATGGGGCTGAAATCAGCGTGAACGATCATTTCTACGCTGAACAATGTTTCGCTACCGATCCCAGCTCCACACCTCCACCCGTGCACATCAACCCAAAGCTCCCAGCAGGTCTGTTTAGAGCCTCAGCAGGACTCCTCAAAGCTTCCAGCAGGATTGTGCAGATCTTCCTGTAGAACTATGCAGAGCCTCATGCAGGACTTCTCAGAGCTTTCCGGGTCCATAATCGAAGGGCATACTCTGCACGGAAGCACACCACAAATACGCAATCAACCCACGGATCCGATCACTCTGATCTTAGCTGGGAGCATGACGCAAGAGACTCAAAACTTAACTGCGAGCTTGAAGCACTAGCCGCTCTATCCACTCTACTCTGGTTTCTTATCGCGTACGAAAGCGATCCTCGCGGCCCACTCGCGTCTCGCGCAAATTCTATTTCCCCGCCACTTCGCGAAACCGACCGCGTCTGACCTGACTCCATCATTTGTCATTTTGGCGCATTTCGCAGTTGCGCGACATTCGTTCGTTCATTCGTTCGTTCAAGCTACTTGATATGATGGGCATGGCGTGATTGTGAATGTTAGGCTCTGCCCATTTTGGGGAGCATGATCGGTTCGTCCGGGTATAAGTGTCCACGTCATTTTTTCCTCTTCGCTCATGAGCTGCAGGCTTAACGGATCCAAAAATGAGCCAAAACAGTCGTACGCTGCGAATTTTCACCAAGAGTCATGTACAGAACGCTGTTTCGGAAGCATAAAAGTGCTTGCGGTTTCAACGTTGTAGCTATTTTCTAATTCAGATGAGACACTTTTTGAGTTTAAGTATGGAATTCACATTAGAAAAAGCAGAAAAACTAGCTTCACCCAGCTCGGCAGCCCAAGATAAACCTTTCGGAAAAATTCTGGCTCGTAATATTCACTTTGTGGATACTTTTTAGCTGTAGCTGATCGAACATGCTGATATTTTGTCCAGTGTCTACCTGCTAACGAGTACCAGAGAAAAGGTTAAATTTCATACGAAGGTGAGAAAAGGGACCGGAGTAAGGAAGAGACCCGCGTACTTTGCGATGTGAAGGCAAGGATTACCGTCATGCTTGTAAACAAGTCACCGAGCGTCCGTCCATCGGAACGAGGGTTGCGCTGGGCGAAATAAAAGAGCTAATCTCTCCAAGTAGCCTCATGCATGTGTGGCACGCTTGGTCGGTCATCCATCAGTCTTATCAATAGCTGCAGAACATGAAATGATATGTGACATCGCATTAAGCTTTCCGTTGCAAATGTCATATCATGGCTCCTTCACGTTAAATCGGAATGACGAAAAGAGTCCGGCTTAGATTTTACTTTTTACTTATAGGGCTCCGTAAACGCTTTATCCGCATTAGCAGATGATCTATCGCCGACCGGAAGCGGTGTTGAAAAAGTGATGGACTGACAAGTTTCCGGGCATCATCTTTGCTCATCGCTGCTCATTAGTTCCCATTCCCAGCTTGCAACCTGCCCCGAAAAGGAACGAGACTAAAAAGTGTTGAGGTTAAAGAAGTCCCGATTTTAGCCGTCCGGAATGAACTTAATAGTTTTCTTCGAGACGTAAGCTGGTGATTTCCGTTGAGAACTACTTAAAACACGACATTTTACGCTCGCCGACGTCACACACGGTAGCTGGCCTCTAGTTCATGCTGCTTGCCATGACGACAAAAGTCTAGCTAAATGTTTCCACGAATTCACGTTGGCCATTCTCTGCCTGTCTCGGGTTAAGAACATATTTCTCGCCATTCTGAAGTTTTCTTTCCTCAGGGCTATTAGATGGATTTGACGTGTTCGTTGAGAACGTGGGGAACGCAATGAAGAGGTCACTAACCTATCATGAGGCTTCATTGCAAAGTAGACCGGAGCGCCATGTCCAAAGCAAAGGTCGGTCCTCGCCTTTGCCTAACTTCCTGTCCGACACGGACCTTCTCGAATATCATACGACCTCTCTGGTCTTCGATTATCAAACAGTTGTCCCGGTTGGCCCTCAAAATGACAAGCGTCCACTGCCACTTTCTCATACGTTTCTTTGAAGACTTGCCTACATGCAGGGACATTCTTTTGGGGATTTTTCCTTCAAGCGACCTTGAGCTTGCTCTGCAGCGGACGTTGCACGCAAAATGGAACTAGCAGGCCATTTCGGACGACGATGCGCGGACGGATGTGATAAGGATTGACAAAGTGCGCGAGCTGCGACGCTTAACGAAAACTGACGCTTTGAAGCAGTGGCGGCGCAACGAAGCGCCGCGCGCTGCCCACGCTGTGATGAGCGGCGGCGGCGGCCTTTAAACCATAGCCATCGGCGAACCGGAGGAATTTTTCGACGACGACAACTTCGAAGGTTCTTATTTCTTTCCACCACGGCGGAGAAGGGTCAATGTTTGAGCCGATAATTGGCAGTGAGGGAGCGTCAAAAATATGTAATCATTAAAGGTGGGTGGGTGGGGGTCGGACCTCCGGGGAAACTCAGTGCAAAAATTTATTACACCTTGTGGAGGGGGTGAGTGGGTAGGTCAAAAAAGGGCGATGTAATGATTACGTATTTTCTGGACGGTCCCTGAGTGTCTGTTGCGCGACCGACCGCCATCATGGCCCAGTTAGGTAATTAGCCCGCTTCGTGTTGCGGTGATGGAACGCAACGTCGCACATTGCTTGTCCCACACTGCTTTTTCGGCAAAATACTCTTGCTATCGAAAGGCACGTCCTGTTCGTCATTTCCCCGACCAAGTGCCATTCTTTCCGGTCCGTTTCCTCTGCGAGCGGCCGCAAAAGACTCCAACAGTTTAGGTCCGCTTTACGGTCGGGACTCGAGCCTAAGCACTTTGTTCTCGTTTGCGCCAAAATTCGCGAAATATTAGTTCCTGAATCTCCTGACAGTCTCTTCACGAGTCCTTCTGCCGTACATTTTGTATTGTTTCCGGTATTTGCTCTGCTCGTGCTGCATCCGCCAAACATATTTTTCTCCTTGTAACGCTTGCTTTTAACGTGCTATGCGCGAGAATTCACCGTTCGTTTCGAGCGCGCCCATTTATGATGTCACCTAGTGAACGGTTTTAGGGTTTACTAGCCTGCGACGGACGCCTAAACCCATTGCGACTGTTTGACCAGAATGCGATGGTCCTAGCGCTGACGGTTATGGCACTCGCGGCGGCAGGTAAGACTCTTGTTCTTGTTGGTCTTTCATAAATTCCACGACGACGGCTCTCATGTGGTGTCGAAGAGGGTAGTTATTTTAGGCCTATCCTTGCTAAAATGTTCAGATAGGTACTTTTTCTGAAGTTTCTCCAACAAATCTTTAAAGGTTTAAAAGTTTTTGTCCTCTGTTCGGGAGCGCGGAAGCAGACACAAACATCCTCGACTTTGGGCATGCTTGGCCCGTCCCAGCGCTTCCGAGATGACTGCACACCAGGGCGGGCTATGGCGTTGGCTTCTCTGTGACCGCCCTATGCTTTTGCGTGCCGCGTTATCTGTCGTTCTTCTCTGTTATTATTCCAAATGTTGGCTTCACTTTTGGTTTCCGTTGAGCACTTCGTCGTTTATTACGTGATGCGCTAGTCTTTTCATTACAGCTGCCTGCAGCAAGCACAATTAGGCAAAAATTATTAAAAACTTGGCAGCTCAGAGCACCTGGCCAGGCCTACACTAGGCCCGGCCTGATGGTGTGGTCAGGTCTGGAAAACTGAGGGGCGGCCCGGCCTCGGTGGGAAAAGGCCCGGTTGCACATATTTAGGGAAAGCGGACGCACATCCCCCTCTCGTGCCGTGAGCCATGTCGTGGTGAGCCCTCCCGTGCCGTGGATGCGGACGTAATCACGGCTCCACGGCACGGCGCGGGTCGCCATCTCTACATATCCTTATACTCTAAAGCGCTGGTGTCTGTTCGTCGCCCCAAGAAGTTTCCGCTATCGGTGCTTGCTTGGTATCAGTCGATTGAGCTTCTAAAGTCATATAAAGGCGGTAAATAACAGCCGACAACTGAAAGCTCTTGGCGTGCTGATTACGAGCCATTCATCATTTTGGCTCTAATCCCCCCTTTTGGCCCCAATAAAAGGGGGCCAGCCCCCAAAATGGCGGTTTTTCAAGCTCACGTTGGAACATCATGTCGTGCCTCAAATGAAAGCCATTGACTTGCTGATTACGAACCATCCTTCATTTTGGTCCGAAGAACCCCTTTGACCCCTATAAAAATGGGGTCAGCCCCACCCCCGGAATGGTGATTTTTTGAAGTCAGGATGGTACATCAAATCATACCTCGAATGGAAGCCTAAGCCCTTGGTGAGCTGTTTGCGAAGCATTCTTCTTTTAGGTGCCAATTTGTCAAGAAGAGAGGATTGCCTAGAAGTTCCCATGCAAGGAAAAATTGAAAATATCGGCTTGTTGTCATAGCGATCATTCTAGGTGTGGCAGAGTAGGCCTGTGCCTTGGATGTAGAACAAGGAAACTTTTAACGTTGGAATGTCCCGTACGGTTTAGGACTAACGCGCTCGATCACTCAGTGAGACCTATTTGAGCAAGGATCTTTGAGCATATTTACTGACATCCTTTATTTAATGGTCTCCGTGAGACTAAACTCAAAGCGTGCTTTGCTTGTGATCGAGGATGACGCTTCCAAGCTTTACGTTATGTAGCAAAATTATTCCGTGCACTTTCTCCACTATTTGTATACCTGACCTTCGATGCAAACTTCGAGCGAAAATGTCGTGTGTCTCTGTCGTCCCGCTTGACGCCGGTACAATTTTGGGACGAGAAAGGTAGCTTCCATTCATCTTCTCTCAGGTAAGATATGTATACAAATTTGCGCTTGCCACAAGCAAATGGCCTTGCTGAAAGGTTTGAACGCATCATGTGGGTAAAGTCGAAGTTGACCTCTCAAGGCGCGCGTTCTTTGACCTGCGCGTAGGGTCAGTCTCTGGCTAGACGGAATGCAGGCGCGCTGCCCATTTTCCGCTAGTGCTTAGCGGGAGTCCAAGCGGATCCCGCGGCCGCCAGATAGCGGAACGCCGCCCCACCGACGTCTCTCTTCGCGTGCCCCCATCTCTTGCCTGACGCCGGCGCGTGCCCATTCTCTAGTCCGCACGGACGCACGGGCTTTTTTCTCCGCGGCTAGGTTTCTCCTTGGCGTTACGTGGGGCTCCGTCGCGAATAGTGGCGTCGGTTTGCATCGATTAAGGAATCGTTGATTTTGCGCGTTTAAACGGTTAACTTAATCTGACCCTTACAATTAATTAATTAACAAAACTTGTGCTTGCCTTGAGATGAAGAAAACTATCTTTCGCATTTTGGTCAGAAAAGACACCGGGAAATAGCAAATTCTTAGCAGAGCTGTCACGAAAACAAGATTTTTTTTGATGCGTGAAAAGAAATTGGGGCGGAATTTCTTGATAATTTACTGGTAAATTTCTAAGGAGATTTTCCCTACTGCGCAGGTCGAAGCTTCGGACCAGAGTGTCCTCAATACTTGCGTCGTTTCCACATTTGCCGAACCTGACTGACTTCTTCTGCTATTAAGACAACCATTTAGAGACTGGGATGCCGTAACGGACCGGAGGCGATGATGGACCTAACGGGCAAGAACTCGGGAATGGACCAACTCGTGACTGGCTTCAGAACTATGGGGTAGGGCTCCGTTTCGCGAACAATTGAGGCGAAGTTTAGAACAACCGAACTAATTCGCCGGACCACACCAACGCTTCGTCGCGCGCCGCTTTCCTGCAGCGCGAGTAAATTTCAAAAAGTCTTGAAGCAAACTTACCTGCTTTTGGAAGTCTTAGCCTAAAAGTTTAAAACTATCCGCTCGCTATGTTCAAGCCAGATAGGTAAGCCTTAGATAACAAGGGTTAAATTGCACGCAAACGAAGCGTGGCATCTAGACACGGTCCCGACAAAGTAATACGCGCTGCGCCCAAAACGTTTATTCCCAAAAGATCCGAAAATTAGCTAAAATAACAGAGTCACTGCTTGCCGCTCTTGCCCTTAGCGGTCTTCTTCTGCGTCCGCTGCTGCACTGCCAACGAGCCGAGCTGCTCGACGAGGCCCGCCGTCACCGCCGGCTGCTGCATGCCGGACGGGCCGGGCTCGTCGGGGCTTTCCGCCGTTGCCACCGCTTGGCTCCGCGTCGTCACCCTCGGCGGCGCTTCCTGTGCCGTCCGCGCGGCGACCCCATGCGTGGCGTGGCCGCGGTTGGCCCACTCCTCTTCGTGCTGCAGCGGCTGCGTCGCGTCGCGCTCTCCCTAAATAGTGAATAGAGACTTCGTCTAGTTTTGAAGGGTTATCAGATAAGTGCTTTTCTAAAGGTTTTTTAAAGGGTTCTAGAGCATTAAGACTAACGGAAAAATTTGCATAAAATAACAACGTTTTATCGAATTTTTTTCTCTGCTCGGTTAGGAGCATGTTACCCACCGTGCTCCTGTAGATCGCGAGGGCGACCTGCTGCCCGGTCCTTAGGTAGTCCTCCTCGCCCACGTGGAAGAACTCACAGTTGTCGCTCCTCGCCTCGAAGTGGATGAAGCGGCGCGGCGTTGTCCCCAAGTTATGGGTCCTCCAGGCGACATGACCTGTGAAAAGGAAATAAGAATCTAGTTAAGGAAGATTTTATAGGGCACTGGCATAAGCGGGCATAACCGCAAGGAAAAATTCAACTCACTGAAAACCTTGGGGATGATGACGCCGTAGCCCAGCAGGTGGAAGACTTCCTGGCGGTCCGTGTTGAACACGGTAGGCGGCCGCTTATGAGGGCTCACTCGGAACGCTCCAAAGCGCTGCTCCAGGAACGGCCGGACCTATAAAATATTTTCAATTCAACTCGGATTTTGCTGCCCCACTCTTCGCGTATCCGCTGCTAACGCTCAATGACTTGCCTTCATCTTCTCGTGCGCTTCCGTGTCGACCTTCAGCTCGCCGTACTCGAAGAACCCCGGCGGGCGTCGATAATTCACGATGACGTACTGCGGCTTGTCCGGCGTGCCGCGCTCCAGCGGGCACTGCAGCTTCTCCTTCTGCTCCAGTTTGCCGCCCTGGTGAGCGCTCCTCAGCACTTGCTTGCAGTCCGGGTTCTTGCACGTAGCATCCTGCCCCGCCGCCAGCTCCAGAGACGGGCCAAAGTCCTCGAACGGGAGCCCGCATACGTTCGCCCAAGGCTCCGTGTAGTCGTAGTCGGTGCGGTAGTAGTCGAAGAAGGGCTTCGACTTCGAGTTTGCGCCCGCAGTGCTTTCATGCTGCAAAATTTTTGCTCAAATACACTAGAAAATTCCCTGTCCCCTCCTTACCCGTCCGCAGTGCGGGCAAACGAAGGCCCGGTCCGTCAGTACAGTGAACCGCTTCCGGTCCGCCGGCACCAGCGAAGCCAGCACCTTCACGAGCACGTCGAGCGGATCCGTGCCGGTGTTCCCTCTCTTTTTGGCCGACACAGCGTCGCAGAAGGCGCTCACGCTCGTCGGGACGGTGCTCACGAGGAGTTCCAGGAGCGACCCCGCGACCTGTTGCTTCCCGGCGATCAATGCTGGATTCCCGATGTTGTAGACGCTTGCCCTACGCAGCATATCGATGCCGTCCGGGCCGAGCGAGCGCCAGCCCAAGCCGACCATGACGTACGAGCAGCTTCCTTTGACCTTCATGATCTGCGGGATCGTCATGCCAAGGTCTTTTTCGCAGTCAGCATGCGCTAAAAAGACAAAGTTCATAACCTTTGGGCAGGAAAAACAAACTTACCTTACCCTAAAAAGGCAAAAATTTGAAAAATTTGCAAAAACCTACCTTCGTCCTAGCCTACCCTAAAATAATGAGCCAAGAAACGGATATGTTTCCTATTTTTTAGCCGAAAGTAAGTACTTTCTGCCCAAAAACATTGCTAAGGGGCGAGTCTCGAACAGGGGAAAAAACTCACTGATCTTCTCCCACTGGTTCTTGAGCTTGTAGAGCTTTCCGAGTTTCGTGGGCTTCCGTTTTACAGGAGCGTCGCTTCCGAAACCAAGACGGTGGACGGACGCCGAGTCTACCTCGACGCGAAGACCGGCGGACTCCGACTCGGACGAAGCGGAGACGACCTCGACGCGACGACCGGCGGAGCTCACACGATGGACGGCGGCGAACAGGAGACCGTACGCCGCCAGCTGCTCGTCAACGACCCGGAGGGACGGACGCAGCTGGACGACGAGGCCTACGACCGACGCCGGCACCTCCAGCTTCAAGAACGCGCGGTAGAGGGGGCGAGCTCGTGGTCCTGCTCAGCGAAGAAGCGCTCGACGGCGTCGGCGCTGGAGCGGCGCAGCATCGGGAGGACGAGGTCGAGGTGGAAGTCGCGCTGGAACAGGTATGGTTCACTTTCGAGACGGTTTTCCGTCAGTGGCGAACGTTTTTATTTAGCGTTATGGGCTCTCAAAAATATGATTTAGTATAAAGTTTAATTAATTTTTGACTTTTTCTATCATATTTATCGTAAAAATTTAACATATAAATAAATAACTCTATTTAACATATAATTAAATTTAAAATGGAATGCTTCACATTTTCTATCTTCAGCGAAATTTTCTAGATAAATCCGCCACAGCTCTGCTTAAGCTCTAACGGTCTGTTTAAGGTACTCACGATTTTCCGCAGGCGATCCCTGATGGGCTGGAGCTCCCCAGACGCATTGGCGGCTACGACGTGCTTGAGGGCGACGTCGAGGCGGAGAACGTAGGCGGCCTCGGTGACGATCTGAAATTGAGTTCCTCTATAAACATCGGCAAATTCTGCAAATTTATCGCCCAAATTTTTTCCGATTTTATTTCGAAAATTAGGCCTCCGAACGCTAGCTTCTTATGTGCCTAGGAAGACTGTTCCGCTGTGCTTGGCAATGGTCGTGGCCTTGTAACATACGCTAAGCCAGCGGCACGCTCGAGCGTGAAGTCTTCTTAACACTCGTTCGAGTGAGGCTGCCGCGACAGGAGCTGGCCTTTTTCCTATTGTTCCCGGCCAAAACTTTTGCTTCTTCGACTTGAAACTTGAAAAAAATCAGTCTAGAGTTCACGGAAAAATCGTATTTTAAAATGCATTTAATTTTTGTACTGCTCTCTGCGAAAATTCTCGCTATCTCGGCTTAAACCGTGCCAAAAAACAACTGCCTACTGTTCGCAGAAAAACCGGATTTCAAAAATAAATTTAATTTTTCCAACAATTCCCGACCAGAATATTCCCTATAACGTCTTAATCCTTGCCTTAAAATCGGGAAGGATTAAATTTTAAATTTAAATAAATACAAACACGAACCTTCCGGGCTTAGACGCCTGGAAGTGTCTGGATCATATCCCCTCAACGCCTAAAAACGTGACCATACCTAGGTCTTACAAGGCTGCGCTACGACGACCGTAACCAAAGGCAAGTACCCATGCGTCGGTTTAACGCATACATTTGCTAAATTTAGACGCTTTGAGAGGAACTCACAAGCAAGTCCATGACGTCCTCGATGGTCCTGACGGAGCCGAGCAGCGAGCTGGACCTGGCCGACCGACGGAACCGACGGACGGTGAACGACGAGCGCGATGACGATGAAGGCATGGTGATGGCGTTGAGCACGATGAATGACGTTAGCTAAATGACGATTGAAGTAAACATTTTAACGCGAGAAAATTTCAGGTAACGCGCGAGCCACAACAAAAGCGAAATGAGGTCCAGCAAAGGGAAGTCCTATGCCTCATGCACACATGAGCATGCGTCTGACCCGCATGCGCACGTGGCGCATGCTCCTGACCAGCATTCACGCGTGGCGCATGCCACTGACTAGCATGCCCACGTTGCGCATGCTCCTGATCAGCATGCACGCGTGGCACAAGCTCCTGGCCAGTATACTCGCGTGGCGCATGCTCCTGACTAGCATGCACGCGTGGCGCATCCTTTTGACGAGCATACTCGCGTGACGCATGCTCCTGACCAGTGTGCACGCGTCGCGTAAACTCCCGAACAGCATGCTCGCGTGGCGCATGCTTTTGACCAGCATGCTCGCGTGACGCATGCCACTGAATAGCATGCACATGGGGCGCATGCTATGGCTTCGCATGCTCCGGTGGCGTGAGCTCCTGCGCCACATGCTAGGCTCACCCTCCTGCTGCGTACAGCGGCCCTGCTCCCGCGAAGCGCGGCTCACCCGCTAATGCGTGAACCACACGTACTAGGTATGCGATAATGAGCGAAAAGTACAAAGTAAGACATGCGCTATGCAGTAGAACAAGACACATACTCGAGCATCGGTTTTATTACATTTGCAGCACTGCTTGTAGTGCAAATTCATCTATTCATCTACATCATTTAGAATCGCTTCCCCTGGAGGACATGCGCAGCGCAGCAATGGACACCTAACTGGGATACGCCGCTCTCGTCCGGAACTGGAGACGCTCTCGTCTGGCCGAAACCGCCGAATGGCTTCCTACAAACCCCCATTCCCGAGTGCTACACTTTCCCTATTACTCCTTCGACGTGTATTCCACCGGTTGTTCCCTGCGGAGACCGCTCACGCGGAGGTACGGCATGAACTTTTGGGTATGCACGGTCTCCGAGTAAGTGCTCTCTGCACGGGCTCGAACCTTCGACGCCGACTACGCCTTCGGTCTCTACGTCTCCTGCTACGCCTACGATATGGGCTCTCAATGGATGCTCCTGCGGACCGATTGAAACTGCGCAATGGAACGTCTTTCTCAAGAGGTTAGCTGCTTAGCTAAAGCCTTACTAAAGAAGCGTCTTTAAGTTCATGCGAATGTGACCTTTGCCTGCTTAGAGAAATGAGCCATAAACCATAACAATGAGCGCTTAAGCATTGCCCAAACTGCTTCCGTTTTCCGAGCTTCCATTTCCAAGGTGAAACGCGGTTTCAGCCAGTCGTTCCTGCCCACTATCCTTTACGGGCGGAATGTCCAAGCCAGCTGTCCAGTGTGGCAAGCGCTTCCACGAGCTTCCTCCTTCCCTAGGCCCACGTTTCGTGAGTATCCAACGTCCACTGTACAACATGGCACATGGTACTCGGCAATCCCTCCTGCCCATAAGTGATTTGGAATCATTGTCCGCCTGCCTAACCATCTTCTGCCCTAACTAAGCGGACAGTTTTTGCCATTGGGAAACGAGTCCTTTCTCAGCATAAAGCAAGCTTTATTAATCTTAAGCTAAGCGAAGAAGGAAAAGGTTCACCGGCAGTTACGTTTTGCAATTTTTTTTTCACATGAGGATTACTGCCACACTTCCGTCGTTGCCAACGATGGCTATCAGCGAGGAGTTTTATTGGGTAGAGCATGTAAACTGGGAAGTCGTCACACAAAGGACTTGTGAGGCGAGGTAGTAGGCAGTCATCGGGTCAAATAAAAGGAGGACAAAGCGAAGGCCCGACCGAGTTCGCCAGTGGCTCGAGTGCGTCTGACAAGCGGATAAGATCTTTTGTGCAACATCATTTTGCAACCCTTGTCTTCGCTGTGCGATTTCGATGCGTTTCCCCCCGTCGGCCACGCCCGGCGAAGGTGGCGATGCCATCACGGGCGGCTGCCAGCCAGCCGACCGCCGCCTCACTAAATTTTGCAAGCGCCGTGTGCAGAGTGCGATTTCGGTGCGGATCGTCTGCGGCCGGCGAAACGCCCGGGGAACGTGGCGGGCGGCGGCCCACCAGACGGCCGCCGCGGAGCGATTGCCGCATTGCATCATCTCCCGGTGGCGGTGGGTTCCGGAGCAAAGAACGAAATCGGACAAGACGGATGCAGCCGCGAAAGAGATGCGTCTGGCGCCGAGTGACCGGAGTGACGTAGATGCGTGGGATGCGCTGAAAATATGAGCGATTAGCGGGATTCGTTAACTGACCTAAGAAAACAAAAACTTTTAACGACAAACTGCAGTATTCACAGTTCTTCGTGCTTTTTGCGCTGAAATTTTCACTAACCGTATTGCACAGTTTTGGCTACAATGTAGTTAAGCATCTGGTATGTCCGTGCCATTTACCAAAGACGGGTTTTGCAGGTTTTTTGGAAAACGCAGTCCACTTCGCAGCCATCGCTATAATTTAACTGAGAAAAGCAGTTTTGCCCTTTTGCGCCGCTAAGCGAATCGTTCTACTGCAAGCGAACTGAAGATGACCTCGCTTCGTTTTTGGCTTCTCTTCGGTTCAAAAAAAAACCCACTTCGGAAACGGTGACCGTGAGGTCCATGTGCGGTTCCCTCGAACCTTCCGACGCTAAGCCACTTGCGCCCGTCGGCTACTCTTTTTTCCATTCGCAAGGTGTGATTTTCCCCGCTCACAAGCGTGGTGGCGACACGGCCGCAGCCCGCACCGGTCGCTTTCGCGTCAGCAAAGCATTCACGTCGATAAGAAGTTTTCCCACGGGCACGCGTTTTCCCACCTCCAACGCCGGCCGTCCCGTTGGAGGACGCACGCTTTCCAATCTATCGCGCTCTTCTCGTTTCCGCTCCGGCCACGCGCCCCGCCCGCTTCGGTTCAGCGTCTTCGCGACCGGAACGCACCTTGGCGGGCTCTTCCGGAGCAAAACAACGAAAATTGGACAAGACGGATGCATCCGCGAAAGAGATGCGTCTGACGCAGAGTGACCGGAGTGACGTAGATCAGCCGCGTGGAATGCGCTGAAAATATGAGCGATTAGCGGGATTAATTAAATGTACCAAATCTGATAGTACTTAAGGTGGTGGTTTATTTGAACGATCTTTTATGATGAGTTCAAAGTACAACATTCGAGTATTATCACCTAAAATAGCTTGCCGCAGGCACCGTCGACTTTTTGACTAATTTACCAAAAATGTATTGAAAATTTGACCAAAATGTGGCAATTTTTTAGCCCTGAGCCGGGCCTAAACGGGCCGGGCCGGGCCTACCCCAGG
>JNEY01000735.1:45444-69231 GCA_020875895.1 Aphelenchus avenae
TTGGAGTCGGTGACGCTAGTCCCGCCGTCCTCGTCGCCCTGACGCTGCGTCGGCTGCGTGGCCGTCGAGCGTGAGCGGTGAAGCTGCTAAAAGGTACGTGAATGAATCTGCTTCTACCTCTAACTGTAATGTAGTTTAGGTACCTATCCGCTGGAATCTAAAAGGTGCGAAAGGGCCACGACTTACGGCAGGCTCCACGCGCTCGACGACCGGCACCACCGGCTTCTTCACCTCCTGCGGCGCCTTCTTCTTCTTGCGGACCACCTTCACCGCCTCCCCACCGGGGCTCTTCTCCGGCGGAGGGGGCTGCGGCACGGCGGCCGGCGGCGCGACCTGGGCCGGGGCGGTGGTGGCGGTGGCGGAGGTGGCGCGGGCCACCTGCTCACGCGCGCCGGGCTGCGGCTGGGCCACCACAACCTGAAAGTAAGTTGTCGGGATGCACGAGGAGTCAGTTTCCTACCACGGACGGCGGAGCAGGGTGGGCGGCAGCCCTATCCTCCTTCTTCTTCTTCTTGCCACAACAAAATGGCATCGTAGAGAGCTAAAAAATTGTCAGTAAGACGCACGTAGGTACCTCGTATATTTTCCGGAATTTCTTTAAAAATTAATTATTCATAATTTTGTCAAATCAAAATATTCTGTACCTAAAATCAGAAGCAATTATTAGTAAATCGCCCAGAAATTAAGCAGAATATTGTGGGAAATTGATCGCTTTATTAAGTAGACAATTAAGTAAATGGTTTAGAGTTAGGCGAATAGAATCGTTCCGTAGGTAGCCCTATAGCCGTCCGCCTACGCCACGAAATTACGACCCGGTCCTTGGCGAACTGTGTACAAAAGCACTCACTGAGGTAACCGCCCGCCTGACAAAGTAGATGCAACATCCGCAGTTTCTGGGAAGCCCAACCCGAGCCCTAATTAGACCTTATTCCGCTAATTACGACTGAAATCGAACGTTTTTCCTTTCGTTGGAAGGGTGCTTTGCCTAAAACTTTTGTCTTTTGTCCCACTCCGTATGTGCCTGCGGACGATCGTTCAGCTGTGTGTCGGCAATGCTGCGGCCATTGTAACATACGCTGACCGGCTGCATGCTCTTCGAAGCATGAGATCGTCCTAACACTCGTTCGAGTGAGGCTGCCGCAGAGGAGCTTAAAAAGTTTGCCAGGATACGAGCTTGTTCGCATTCTGCAGTGCAGAGTCCTGTAATGTGTCCTTAGCTAGGTACGGCTTGGATACATTTTATGCCCGTTGCTGGGCAGCGAAAAGACATCGAAATTGTAACTATTGAAGACTTTTCTGTTGAACTTCGCCTTAGCTGAAGCGCCCCTCGCTGGACCCCACTTCCGAGTAGCCCTGTCCATGCTAAAGTGAACGTGTTTATGCTTGATGCGTTTGACACCTCAGCTCCTGGCGACCGCTGACCTCGACGCTCACTTAAAAGAAGCGTTCCCGGATTCTGCTGCTTCCCTTCCTCCCTGCACGACGTAAGCGGCTTTACTGAGACCCCTAAAGAGGCTCCGAAAAGAGAAGAAGGCACAGCGATCCGAAGAGAAACGTATGTGCACAGTGCTGTTGATGTCATCTGAGCTGAGCACAGTGATTGTGCCTTGAGAACGGATGAATTATTCTTGACTGCAAACGCATATTGCACCCTGCTTAGAGTAAACTGTCTGCTCCTTGGGTTGCATTGGGAACTGCTCCCTGAACACAGTAAGTGCACTATAGTACCGTAGGTTCCGTACAGCGCGGCATATTACCCTTCATCGGCGTTAATCTAGCCGTATTTTACGTAGTCCTTTTTACAGTAACTAGGTGAACCTTGTTTAAACTAAAGCACTGTATTCGCTCCCGGCTCTCGGAAGACCTAGCTAATGAGCTTACCCGTCGAAACCGTCTTTGCGCCATTCAGAACGAAGGATTCGCATTCTGAGCATAAGGTATGCGACATGAAATTCACCTTGCTGATTGCCAGTTTCACCCCAGAGCACCTCGCCAACATGTGGCGTCGCCAAGAGCCGTGGCTCCAGTCCAATTCCAACGATGAGCAGTGGCAGATCCTGAAAGTGTGGCAACGCAACGAGGGGTTCGCTAACGGAGTGGACTTTGCTATGAAGCGTCTAGACGACACCACTGAGACCTTCCCGTGGTTAAACCTGCGCAACGAATTACCTCGGTTCCTTGGCGAACTGTGCACAGAAAGGTGACTCGAGCAAATCATTCGAACTCGCTCGCCAACCGCAAAATTCGCCGTTTTAACGGGGTCTAAAACGGTCCTAACTCTCTGGGCCTGAATCCGCTAATTACAACCGAAAAGGCAGTTGTTCTCTCGAAGTTTTCTCTTTGGTCACTCCTTATGGGCTGCCGCAGCAGGAGAACACCGAAATTTGCGCTCAGAACTTCGATCTTGTAACGCTTTAACGTGCTCCGTTTACTCCCCTACAGCCTTTTTGTGAACCGGTACGACCGAGAATCCTGATGAAGAAGCCAAAGAACAGGCTACTCTGAACCAACTCTGATCGAACTCGAGTTCGGTAAAGGACGGAACTCAGCAGAATTGGCCCCTAGTGCGAAGCAAAACGATCTCTTATTGCCGGTGATTGACCCCCAAAAGTGACGCATACGAGGCGACGGAGAATGGCGCACGAACCACCCTTACCCTCATCTCGCTAATTGCGCTTGCCCCTATGATTGTCGTTATGCTTACCTACACCCCCAGGCGTCTGGGTAAAATATCAGGTAGCACAAAGGACGTCCTCAGTAAGCGTTCTACAAGCGCTACTTGAGTGGGCCACCCAATACTTTAAGGAGTGAAGGGCGTGGGCGCGTAAGCGTGCGTGCGATCCTCCCTTGGCCACCACCGCTTTTCCCCGGTTATACTCATTCTCCTGGTCCACCACAACATCTCATACCTCTTTCTCCGTACTTCGCTAGCACGGTGCTATACGAAAACCCGTACTGAACCTGCGCCGTACCGTACCCCGTACCGTCGAATACGGTACGCAGTACGGTGCGAAATACGGGAAAAGCGTCTTCGTGTGATTGCTAAGGACACTCTTCTCCCGTTTAGCTCCTCGCTGACTCACATCACTTACCTCACTCCTCAAGCACAGTGCTTCACTGAACGACGACTATGTGTTGCCTACTTGTGCTCCCCCCAAGAAGAAGCTTGTGTCGTTTAGCCGACGATTATTTGCTTGATTCTGAAGTTGTACACGGGGCAGTGGCGTAGCGACCCTTGGGGCAGGGGGGTGCATGGCCCCCTAAAATTTGGACGGTCGGAAAATTAGCAAAGGGGGGACCCTTATGATTGCGGTGGCCGAAGGCCGGCGCAAATTCTAGGTTAGGGGGGACCGAGGGAGATTTTTGGGCGGCGAACTCTCCCCCCCCCTAAGCTCCTGCCCCCCCCCCCGCCTCTAAATTCGGATCCTCGGTACGCCACTGACACGGGGTAATAGGTTTCGTAGTTGTATCCTTGTGAAATTCTGTGCCCATACTCGTATTCAGCAAAACTTGGAAGATTTCAATCCAGTCAGAAGATGTGACTTACTCCTTTGGTGCCTGCGGGCGATCGTTCCGCTGCGCGTCGGCAACGCTGCGGCCATTGTAGCATATGCTGTAGCCGGCGGCGTGCTTTCCGAAGCATGAGGTCTCCTTAACACTCGTTCGAGTGAGGCTGCCGCAGCGGAGCTAAATTGTTAGGGGCTAACCTCAAAGCTCTGCCTACGTTCGGATAAAACCTTGAGCAGACTGAGCACGACTTTAAAGGAAGAACTGTCCAGGATAATCCGTTAAGTGATTTTTCTTGTGAAGGGAAACCTCCATGAGCAGTAAGTTAATGTGGGCCAAGCAGAGAAGGTCTGAGTCAGAGAGTTATCGCGCGCAGTAGCCCCGGAAATGTTAACCAGAATGGTTCCTGTTTGTTTTAGCACTTTGTTTGACTTTCGGTGATCATATGTCTAAGCCTAAGCGCTATCGCGTTCAGTTCCGATCCGATCACTTAGTCGACCGAGCCGTAGTCGTGGTGTTCCTAGGCCTAAGCTTTTAAGCTTAACCGCTTGCAGCTCCGAACCGATTACAAAGTTGGCTAAGCCTACGTCTTGGTGTTCCCAGGCCTAAGCCTGAGCATAATCGCCAGCAGCTCCGAACGAATTACAAAGTTGGCTAAGCCTACGTCTTGGTGTTCCCAGGCCTAAGCTTCGAGGCGTCCATGATGACCCAGCGAGTTACGACCGGCGCTTTTAAGTTATACCGCGCGGCAATAGGATGCAAAACGATCGAGACCAGCCGATTCGCAGCCAACGAAGGCTGTGATGAGGTCCACGCCAGACGGGAAAATGAGCGCCACGTGATCACACCGGAAAGGAAAGATTCTTCAAGCATACGTCTCAGGTAAGCACCACTCGGAACAACGCACATGTTGCGGAATAAGCCGAGCAATTAAATGCCCGCGTCACGAAAGGAAATCAACGTTGGATCCGCTATAGAATTGGGCGGAAAGCATGGGTGTTTCAAGCTTAATTAGTTAGAAACGCATGTGACGCCGTGTGGCATCACCGCAGAACTAAGTGTCTCAGATGGAAAGTGGGAAGACGGACTCGAAATAGTGAGTGTTAAGGCGTCCGTAAGTCTTCAAGCTTTTATTCTTACTGAGCTGGCGCTAAAATCGAAGCCAAAGTGACACCTCACCTGCAGGGTCTCCGAGATGAGTTGGAGCGTCGGACGCGTTCGACGAGCGCAGACTTAAACGTCCCGAAGCCATCGACCGGGAACAGAAGGAGCCCGCATGAGGATTGGAGAGCGGGGCAGGAGAGGGTCGTAGGGGATGGACGAGGAGTGCTGAATGCGCCATTTCGCGGACGGCCTTTATTTATACGCACTCGAGCCTTCTGAGGTGCTATGCAAAATCGGGCACTTTCAATGAACAAACGTCAATGCAGACGTTCCTTCGCGGCCGGTCAGTCGCGTAAAAGCACATTTGATAGTGAGAGTACACAAGCCAATTTCCACGTGCGATCCCTACTTTCGGAGACGTAAAATTTGGGAAAATGCTAGTCCGGGTCCAAAATTTTGTTTTACTATGCAAATAAAATGTCGCATGTTTCGATTTTACGTATTTTCCGCTATATTTATTTTGCTTACGGGATTCGTAACAACGCCTAACGCATTAAATGGCATACTTAGGGTACAAATTTGTTAGCCGATACCTCCGAAGCAATTGCGTACACGGTTCACTTTCTAAATTTCTACTGTTCTAAATTGAAATCCGGGCTGATGTAATGCTCGCCTGATCTTTCGCTGGCCACCGCAGTCATCAGCTAACGTTCACCCCGAAAAAGCTTACCTGCTAGCATCCAGTCATCGCCCTTCGGCTCATGTCCGCGTTAATGCGGCGAACCCTGCTCGCTACGCTCCTCGCGCTCCTCACGGGTCCGTGGTCCATGCTCCGCATGCTGCCATCTCATTCACCTAACGGCGCAAACTGTTGCTCCGTTCTTCTCTTGTGCATGCTACTTGCGTTGGACTGTCAAGTGCGGAGACCTTTCGTGAACAGCACACTAGCGGTCATTTCCCAGAATGGCCCCAAGCTATGAGCTGCACATATAGGTAATCAATGACGGAGTGATCGTGAGTGATGGCGCCTTTGTTAAGGTGCACTGCTTTTTACCGCGCTCTCATGTTTGCTCGGGCTTGCACGACGTTTTTAGCTCGGCGCTTTCTTCCCCTCCCATATCCCGCCCGCAACGTTTCGCATGGTTGGCTAAGCCATATGGGTATTCCCAAATTTCCTCTTCCGAAACCATCTGCATACTCGCTTCGATAATATGCGTGCACAAAACAAGTTGCACCTTTGCTGTCCACTTAGTGCTGACGACGCAAACTTCGGTCGCGGTGCGCCCGCACTCCGACCGGAGTCGCTCCGCTGTTGGCTATGAGGCGAATGCTGACCTCTTGTTGTTCAGCACTAGCGACCCCTTTCCCTCTCTACTTCCTAGCGTAAACACTCCATTTTCCTCCGCACCCTCGCTACACGCTCTCTCATCCTCCTTCTCCTACTCCCGGCTGCGAGGAGCAACTCGCCACGCGTATGATCGCCACCTGCCGCCACGCTTGCTCGTCGGTCCTCAGCCTTGCTGGCCGACCTCGAGTGCAGGCGGTTCCCCTCCCGGCTTGAGTGTCCTCCACGCGCTGGTTGTCTGCAGGCCGGCCGCACGAGGCTCAGTGACCACCACGCCGCGCGGCCGACTAGCTGTCATAAAGTGTTTGTAAATCAAAAATACGCAGTGCCACTCGCAAAACTAATTTCCTCTACCGCCTCGCTGTGGCGGCATTCTTCCGTCATTTCTGTACAGCTCTAACTCGGCGATTATGCGTCTCCGACGCCTGCCTTGGTATTTGTGATTTGTGTTTTGTGGTTGCGCATCACTTCGCGTCGGTCTGTGAACGACCGCGCGCTTGCGGTCCTCTCTGCACACCCATTTCTCCGGGAAGTTCCCGCAGCGCGTTCGCCATCCGTTCCATCGCCGCCACTATGGTGAATCGATCGCCTCCTGGCCTCCACGCTGACAGACAATGCGTCCGACGCCATTCCGCCTTAGCGGCCACTCAAACGTTTCGCTAGCTTGTAAGCGCATTTTCAAGTTCGCCATGCCTAATTGGTGGTTTTCCTTAAGGTAGAGATTTCTGCAATTTTGGTTTCCGACTTTGTGGATTTTTGACGCACCCGGATGCGCAATTATCAGAGTAATTAAAAGAACACCCTGTCGAAGTGATCACTTTTAGTGAGTTTGAAGGCAGTTCTTACTAACTCTTCCGCGCTATGAAGCCGTGACTTACTAGGAGCAGACTTCCGCTTATTTCGCCTAAGCCGGCGCAAATGACATTAGGCTATTTATAGTGACAGTTTCGGTCACATTTGGCACAGAGCTCACACGCTGCTCTCATGCTCAGCGGACCTGTGTTCCTTAGCCGCTCGGCGGCCGTTGTCCGCGACAAAGTAAACGTACCAGGCCGCGCCGGCCTCGTCGTCCCCGTTCTCCCGCCAGGGCAGCGCTGCGGACGCGGAAAACATTGTTCCACTTAGAGGCGTCGACCCAACGATTGTCGATCGCGTTCTTTTCGATTGTATTTTCGCCGTTTACGGAAAGCGTTTGCCCGTTTCTTTGGTGGATAGTTGATCGGTTCTCGGCACACGTTGGCTTCCGAGGTCCGCTATTTCTGATTCATCGCGCTACGCTTTCGTACCTTGCGTTGTTTCCTTTGCGTATGCATCCGCCTAACGTTTTATGTGGACGTTTGTGAACGATTTGTCGCGCAGCGCGTCGCATCTTTTCCGTATTAGCGAGCCAAAGTCATGGGCTTAACCTTGCACTTTCAGGCCGCCTCGACCCGGATGTCGTCGTCCACGCCGTTGACAACGCTCAGATCGGCGGCCGCTGGTGAAGAAGCGCCGTTAGAATCGCGATGAAGTGAGCGTCCTTAAGATAGGACAGTGTAGGACACCCTATGGGATTGACGACAGATAAGATTTTGCGACAATTAAGCAAGTTCGAAAGTGGAAGTTGGCGCATGCAAATTAGCATTTTATAGGCAAACTGGCCTTCTCTAACACTCCTGTGCAATACTGGGCTAAGCATCAGCGTCCATGTGTAGTGAGAGACAAAGACCGAAGCCCAAGCTTACGCACTCTAATGCACACCAAGCTTGGCTTGTGGCACTTTGCCTTGCCATGCCATGGCACGTTCATAACCACCAACATTACGGCACGTTTAGGCCGCCACGTTCCGGATNATCTCATTCACCTAACGGCGCAAACTGTTGCTCCGTTCTTCTCTTGTGCATGCTACTTGCGTTGGACTGTCAAGTGCGGAGACCTTTCGTGAACAGCACACTAGCGGTCATTTCCCAGAATGGCCCCAAGCTATGAGCTGCACATATAGGTAATCAATGACGGAGTGATCGTGAGTGATGGCGCCTTTGTTAAGGTGCACTGCTTTTTACCGCGCTCTCATGTTTGCTCGGGCTTGCACGACGTTTTTAGCTCGGCGCTTTCTTCCCCTCCCATATCCCGCCCGCAACGTTTCGCATGGTTGGCTAAGCCATATGGGTATTCCCAAATTTCCTCTTCCGAAACCATCTGCATACTCGCTTCGATAATATGCGTGCACAAAACAAGTTGCACCTTTGCTGTCCACTTAGTGCTGACGACGCAAACTTCGGTCGCGGTGCGCCCGCACTCCGACCGGAGTCGCTCCGCTGTTGGCTATGAGGCGAATGCTGACCTCTTGTTGTTCAGCACTAGCGACCCCTTTCCCTCTCTACTTCCTAGCGTAAACACTCCATTTTCCTCCGCACCCTCGCTACACGCTCTCTCATCCTCCTTCTCCTACTCCCGGCTGCGAGGAGCAACTCGCCACGCGTATGATCGCCACCTGCCGCCACGCTTGCTCGTCGGTCCTCAGCCTTGCTGGCCGACCTCGAGTGCAGGCGGTTCCCCTCCCGGCTTGAGTGTCCTCCACGCGCTGGTTGTCTGCAGGCCGGCCGCACGAGGCTCAGTGACCACCACGCCGCGCGGCCGACTAGCTGTCATAAAGTGTTTGTAAATCAAAAATACGCAGTGCCACTCGCAAAACTAATTTCCTCTACCGCCTCGCTGTGGCGGCATTCTTCCGTCATTTCTGTACAGCTCTAACTCGGCGATTATGCGTCTCCGACGCCTGCCTTGGTATTTGTGATTTGTGTTTTGTGGTTGCGCATCACTTCGCGTCGGTCTGTGAACGACCGCGCGCTTGCGGTCCTCTCTGCACACCCATTTCTCCGGGAAGTTCCCGCAGCGCGTTCGCCATCCGTTCCATCGCCGCCACTATGGTGAATCGATCGCCTCCTGGCCTCCACGCTGACAGACAATGCGTCCGACGCCATTCCGCCTTAGCGGCCACTCAAACGTTTCGCTAGCTTGTAAGCGCATTTTCAAGTTCGCCATGCCTAATTGGTGGTTTTCCTTAAGGTAGAGATTTCTGCAATTTTGGTTTCCGACTTTGTGGATTTTTGACGCACCCGGATGCGCAATTATCAGAGTAATTAAAAGAACACCCTGTCGAAGTGATCACTTTTAGTGAGTTTGAAGGCAGTTCTTACTAACTCTTCCGCGCTATGAAGCCGTGACTTACTAGGAGCAGACTTCCGCTTATTTCGCCTAAGCCGGCGCAAATGACATTAGGCTATTTATAGTGACAGTTTCGGTCACATTTGGCACAGAGCTCACACGCTGCTCTCATGCTCAGCGGACCTGTGTTCCTTAGCCGCTCGGCGGCCGTTGTCCGCGACAAAGTAAACGTACCAGGCCGCGCCGGCCTCGTCGTCCCCGTTCTCCCGCCAGGGCAGCGCTGCGGACGCGGAAAACATTGTTCCACTTAGAGGCGTCGACCCAACGATTGTCGATCGCGTTCTTTTCGATTGTATTTTCGCCGTTTACGGAAAGCGTTTGCCCGTTTCTTTGGTGGATAGTTGATCGGTTCTCGGCACACGTTGGCTTCCGAGGTCCGCTATTTCTGATTCATCGCGCTACGCTTTCGTACCTTGCGTTGTTTCCTTTGCGTATGCATCCGCCTAACGTTTTATGTGGACGTTTGTGAACGATTTGTCGCGCAGCGCGTCGCATCTTTTCCGTATTAGCGAGCCAAAGTCATGGGCTTAACCTTGCACTTTCAGGCCGCCTCGACCCGGATGTCGTCGTCCACGCCGTTGACAACGCTCAGATCGGCGGCCGCTGGTGAAGAAGCGCCGTTAGAATCGCGATGAAGTGAGCGTCCTTAAGATAGGACAGTGTAGGACACCCTATGGGATTGACGACAGATAAGATTTTGCGACAATTAAGCAAGTTCGAAAGTGGAAGTTGGCGCATGCAAATTAGCATTTTATAGGCAAACTGGCCTTCTCTAACACTCCTGTGCAATACTGGGCTAAGCATCAGCGTCCATGTGTAGTGAGAGACAAAGACCGAAGCCCAAGCTTACGCACTCTAATGCACACCAAGCTTGGCTTGTGGCACTTTGCCTTGCCATGCCATGGCACGTTCATAACCACCAACATTACGGCACGTTTAGGCCGCCACGTTCCGGATGTCGTCCACGCCGTTGACAGCGCTCAATTCGGCGGCCGCTCCAAGCTCCGTTCGGATCCGATGAGGTAGGTACTCTCAACGAAACGAGCATGGAGTATGATCGGGCCGCATATGGTAGCGATGACATGTGCTGAGGCCTCATGGAAATGGCAAGGCGAATGATGTGTGTCTTAGGTCGACATGCTACTGTGGTGGTCTGAAGCGTGATTCCGTCCGACCACATTCGGCACAAAGTCAATGTCTTGTGACGGCATTGGCTAGCCACCATGTGAACGCAGAAATACGTTACCTTGCTTACGGATACCCTGCAAATGTCAGACTAGGACCCGCCATGTGACAAGGTCCTGGTGTGGGTCTAGGCTCTGACCGACGTCAGGCGTGCCCGTGACAGTCCCTAGCATTGCGCGACACTGTGTGGCATTAGGGAGTGTTCCCATGGAGTGAGAGAAAAAGTCCTAAGTTCGAACATACGCAGTCTAGGGCATCTCGCAGCGTGGGACATTCTGCTTTGCCATGCCATAGGACGTTAATAATGAACTTTTCTGCAATTTTAGGCCGCCACGTTCCAGATGTCGTCCACGCCGCTGGCAGCGCTCAATTCGTCAGCCGTTCGTGAAGAAGCTCCGTTCGGATCCGATGAGGTAGGCCTTCTCAACGGGACGATTGTGTCCTTGGAGCACGAACGGGCCGCATCCAATAGCGATGGCATGTGCTGAGTTCACCGTGATTCATTGCAGGGCCAATGGGTACGGGAAGTGTACTAGAGTCAGGGCTGGGCACATTTTTCTGTGACGACCAGGGCCTGGACCTAGGTTCCCAGGGCCACCGACCAGGACTTGTCTAAGGACCAGAGACGGAGTGACGGTCCTTAGAAGTAGGACAAGTCCATATTAAGTGTTAGGAGTAAACCCTTTCATGGAATGCGTGCATGCAGACAGCAAGCACCCTGAGCTGAGTGCAGGCACTTCATGCTGCACGCATGAAGTGCCTGCAATGCATGAGCTTCAGCGGCATGCCATCGCTGACTATGCCAGCAGGCATGTCAGTTTTCTGCAAGTACGCATGCCACAGCTGTCCGAAATACAAATTGAAACTTATTTTGAATCAAGTATGTAGATCCTATCAAACTTAGTATAGAGACAAGTAGGCGAGGTCTAAGGTATGTGATGGTGGTAAACCATTCAATGGAATCACACTTTTTTAAATCTTTTTATTTCCTAATGATACGGCCCTTAAAGGGCAATACAACCGCCGATGAAGAGCTAGGGGCGGTGGGTGGTGGTGGAGGAGGTGGTGGCCTCGGCTGCGCTAAGGGAGCGGAGACCGGTGACCTGGCGGGCGGCCTCGGCAGGTTCCTGAAAACGAGAAAATTAATGTGGTTTACTAGTAACCTATGAGGAGCTATACTTTTGGCCATAAAAGGCCCATCGAGAAAAATTCTCAAAAATTTACCTCGGGCGACTCGGGCAGGTGGGCCTCGAACGTCGGCCACACGGGCTCGGTGACGGTCGTCCTGCCGTCCTCGTCGCCCTCACACTGCGTCGGCTGGGTCTCGGCCGAGCGAGAACGCGGGAGCTTCTAAAAGGTAACGTGAGTTGCATCTGCTTTCTACCTCTACTTGCTGCTCTTGTTTAGGCATCTGCGCAAATCTAAAAGGAGTGGAAGGAAGACTTACGCCAGGCTCCGCGCGCTTCGCAACGACCGGCGCCACCGGCTTCTTCACCTTCTGCGCCGCCGTGGCCGCCTTCTTGCGCACCACCTTCACCGCCATCTGCCCTTCGCTCTTCATCGGAGGAGGGGGCTGCGGCGCTGCGGCCGGGACGGGGGCCGGTGTCGGGGCCGGGGTGGAGGTGGCGCGGGCCAACCCCTCACGCAACCCGGGCTGCGGCTGGACCACAACCTGAAAGTAAGTTTTGGTTACTCAAACTTGAGCCGCAGGGCCTCTAAATCTTACCACGGGAGGCGGGGGAGGCTGGGCGGCAGCCCCCTTCTCCACACCCTTCTTCTTCTTCCCTCCGCAGCACCCAAATACCATGGTGGATTGAGCTAAAAGAGGCAATGTTGGATATAAATCATCACGAATGTTTCGGGAATTTTTTTTTTCGTCATTTTTTGACACATAAAAAGATCCAGGAACCGGAAACAAGTGCACCAAAATTTATCAGAAATTATGCAAAATATTTAGTAAATAATTAAGTTTTATTAAGCCGACCATAAACTAATTAGCAAAAGAAGAGACGAAGAAAATCATTCCCTATAAATTCTATGTAGGCGACGGTGACCGCCACGAATCGCTATTGGCGAACTGTAAACAAAAGCGGTGACTAAAGAAAACCGTTTGCCTGTACATTTAAAGCGCAGTTTCTAAAGGTCCAAACGAGGCCCAGCTTGACCTCATTCCGCTAATTGCGTTCGAAATGTAACGGTTTCGGTCGTCTAAACCGCTTCCTTTTCTCAAAGTTCTGCCCTTTGTCCGCTCCTTATGTGCCTGAGGAAGATCGTTTCGCTGACTGTCGGCTATGGCTGCGGCCCTAGTAACATATGTCGACCAGCGGCATGCCTTAGAAGGCATGAGATCTTCTTAACACCCCTTCGGGTGAGGCTGCCGCAGCAGGAGAACTTCGAAACTTGCACCGAAGAATTCACTTTTTCGTGAGTCGCTGATGTTCGCAACAAATTTTCTTAAATCTTCATTCCAGGAACCGATGCAGCTGAGGATTTCTCGCTTAAGAAGCCGATGAAGTTGACGTCCCCAGATGCATCGGACAGTTAACCTTGCAGTAGACCACGCTCTTCTAGCCGTGGACGGCGACCTTAGACGGTGGGCCTTAGCAGATTAGGGTCGTTGCGTAGGGTTTCGTAGCTTTCGCAGGGTTAGGCCGCATGGCTAATATTAGAGACTAAAATAGCAGAAATGGACGCTTACTTCGGGTGATTCTGCTCTTCATCTATTAAGATTACCCTGGAAAATCTGTAGGGTGAAGGAATGTCTGACCTAAGATGCCCTTCATCAGAGAGGGATTGCTAGTGCTTTGAGTACCCAACTCTTCTTAGCAGTGGCGGTCTAGCATGGCTCTGGACACTGCCCTCATCTTCCTTCCCTCAGGTCACGTAACTCGACGTCTAGTTCGTTGCCACTCAACTCGCAGACATGCTCATAAGTCCTCTTGTGAGTGTCCTCACCTTCGCCTTCCTCGTCTTGGTATTTCGGCAAGGCTCTGAAGAAGGCGTAGCCACATAGTTCCGGTTGAGTTACGGCTCTGTTGCAGTAATCTAAGTTCGATCAGAATCTAATTTCACTTCTTATGTGCCTGCGGTCGATCGTTCCGTCGCGTCGGCAATGCTGCGGCCTTGTAACATATGCTGACAGGCGGCATGCTCCACGAAGCATGAGATCTTCCTAACGCCCTTTTGGGTGAGGCTGCCGCAGAGGAGACCAATCCTTTGAAACTTGAATGTTGGACAAAATGTTGGACACTCTTTTGGCAAAAGCCGGTTGTTTGTGTATTGACACCTTTGCGAGATGAGGCAGAACCTCTGTAAAGAGACGTTAGCTAGCCTATTTAACGTAACCGACGCAGTATCAGCTTACTTACTGCGCAGTTCTCACGTATTTTAGCTATGACAGCATGTTACATTTTACATGACAATTTAGTACATTTTGTGCGTTTTACTGGCTGCGAAAAGCCGTTAAATAAAAGAAATCAGATCGTTCATTTTAAGACTTGCACAGCTTTAGTTCCTCTCGTGGCCAGCGCTCTTACGGCGCTTCCAAGCGTATCGCATTCGGCGAGAAACGCAAGACAGTAATCACTGCTTCGCGTGCTTATTAGGCCCAATTCCTAGGCCAACCGGAGCTTTTTGCTCGCAGTCCTAAGCCGTCCGTCGCTATGATATAGGCTCAAACTTCTTTTACTAAAAGCAGTACAAGCATGTGTTTAGTTCTAAGTTTCCGAACCCTAAGTATTCATAAATTATCCTCAGGATGCGGTTTCGGAAAACCAACGGTATCTGGAAGTCTAAGCTATAGGATCCTAGACCTAAGCTACCATTAAGTGCAAGTCATGATGTCCAGGTCAAGCCGTCAGGCCTCAAATCTATGAACCGTAATAAGATACTCTCTTAGACCACTGCCGCAGGCCTAAAGCCAAACGTGTTTTGAAGAATGCAACAAGCGACTTTCAAGGTAGTGGATCATTTCGGCCACATCCGCATCGACAGCAACGGCTCTTATCAACCATCTGAAACACAGAAAGCGAGCGCTCCACTTCGCTTCTCACTGCGAGAAGAGCTCGCAGGAAAAAGTGACGGACGTCTCAGGTATGGACGCGTTCCAAACTCGATCCACTGAAACTCACATTTAGATGTGCCATCCATAACGCAGCTAAGACAAACATTTGCGGTCATTGGATTCACACTCTTTGGACTCGGCATCTCCGACAACATCATCATGATCCGGCCCGCATTGGTATGCGTGGTCTCCTGGACCGCATTAACCTCCGTGCTCCTGGACAGCATTAAGGGTCCTGTACCGCACCGACATGCATGGTCTCTGGTCGCATGTGCATGCGCAGTCCCCGGGGCCGCACTAACATGCGCAGTCATCTTTCCTCGGGCGTTAGGTAGCTGACCTTGAACTGAACTGGCGCCGTAACCAGCATGCCCCATTGGCATGCATGCTGGACCGCATTGGCATGTATTACAGCGGACCGCACTGACCTGCGTGGTTCCGGCTCGCATTGGCATGCACGGTCTCCCTGACCGCATTAACCTGCGTGGTCATGGAGGGAATTTGCATGCGTGGTCTCGGGCCGCATTGGCATGCGGGGTCTTGGACGTGTGGGACCGCATTTGCACGCGGGGTGTTGTACCACCTTGGCATGCGTGGTGTCGGAGCGCTTTGCATGCGTGGCCTCATGGACCGCATTGGCTTGGCATGCGTGGGCCTGGACTTCGATGGCGAGTTATCGAGCGAAATGAACTGGACCACGAAAATTACCTGGAGAAAAACTTAAATTAGCTGAACCCAACTCGACTGTCAGTTCAGCTCAGTTAAGTCGTGCAAAACCCCGGTTCGACGAAACTGTGTCTCAAGAAGGACCGAAAAAGTTTATCGCCAGAGATGGTTGCGATTCGAAAAGGTGACGGTTCGGGTGCTGTTGCGGGGTTACCCGGACGATGCTTCCGAAGGCAGAACGACCCTGAATCGGTTATCAAGGAGCAAGAACCGCCAGGTTGCCATTAACAACCCAGGCACCGAGTGAACAGTCCCTACTTCATTATCGTTCTCAACCACTAGGCAAGTTGACTGCGCTTTTTGCAAGTTCACTTGAGGCCGCTCAGGGATCAGGAGCACCGCTTGCCCGTCATGACCACTGGTGAGCATTTGCATGAAAATTTTTATTTTTTTTAAATTTTCCATGCATGAAAATTTTTAGAATGAAATTCAATCGAAAATAAAATTATAATGACATCAAATTTAACTAGAAAACTTTGTGACCATGATGTACATCGCCTTGCCGATGTTTCCGAGGCTCGCCACAGCAGCGCTAAAAACATGCCGCTTTTCTCGCAGGACGCGGAGCTATTTATAAATTTTTCCACGCAATTCGTTGTATTCGCCTCGAGCATGCACGTGTATAAAAAGTGTACGCTCGCAATTTTCAGTTTTTGCTGCCGACGCTAATCTCTCCGGTCGCGGGGCGCCCGCGTCCCGCCCGAGTCGCTGGGCTGTTGGCTGATGGGCGCAAACGCTGACCACTTGTATTCGACGTTGTCGATGGAAGGTCTCTCAATGTTCTCCTGGCTTTCTGGCGTTCCTGCGTAGTGAGCGACTTTCTGGTGTCTACGAAGACCCGCGACACGACGTTTTCTCTTGCCACCGAAGTCGCAGTGAAATCTCTCCCTTTTCTGCCTCTCTAGGGACGCAAACAATCATCCCCGTTGTTTTCCGTTCCCCTTCGTAACACTTCGTTCCCGTTCACACCATCGCTGCTCACTCTCACGTCACGCCGTCCGTCTTCTCCTCCCTGCTGCGAGGAGCAGCTCGCCTGGCGTGCGCCCGCCACCCCGTGTCGTCGGTCCTTAGCGGCCGACACCCATCCGAACGCTGGCGTACTCCTGGCTTGAGTGTCCTCCACGCATGCTGGCCGACCGCTCGAAACGTTTGAGCACGCCGCGCAGTCGGGTCGACCGAAGAGGTTAAAGGACGCCATTTGCTTGAGATGGTAGGAGTCGCCGTGCAGCTCGCTTCTCTTCGACCCGGCTTAAGCGCTTGTCCTTCTCCCGGAATGCGGACGCAACGCAGGATTTCTCCGTGGATTCGATGGTCGCTGTCTGGTTGCCGCCAGGATTTTTTGACTTCCTAACGCGTTCTCCATCCACAAAAGTTAGCGACGCTATGCCCAATCGATCGCGCCCCGACCTCCGTTCCGATGCACAATGCGTCATTCTCCCTCTGAGTCCTTGCGATTAAGCGTTTTGTTAGCTTGTGCGCGTACTGCTGAGCTCTCTTTGTATAAATGACGGTTCGGTTCCACTGTCAATTTCGGAGTCGGAGCATCTTTGACTTGGTTTTAACGCCCACAATGCGCAATTAATGGAATTAGGTAACAATCGAGGCCCTTCTGGAAGTTTCGAACCTGCGCAGCTAGCAAAAATCGTCTAAAATTCAAGCTGAATTTTCTCGGAAAACTCCTCTTAATTAAGCCGGTAATCAGGGTTTCTTCCCTGTTAAGGTTGCCTGTGTAGCCGACAGTCTACACCACGAACTAGGCCAGTTCTCTGGCCGACTGTATACAAAAACAATGACTGCGAGAGTACAGTTCGCCTCCAACGGTGAAAACCAGGCTCTCGACGGATTTTCGAGGTCTAAGCGTGCCTAATCCACTGCTAAATTTCGAAGATTGTGCCCTTATCGGAATACGACGTTCCAAGACCTCGAAACATTAGTTCTCCTGAAAGTTCTGTCACTCCTTATGTGCCTAAGGTCGATCGTTTCGCTGTGCGTCGGCAATGCTGCGGCCTCTGTAACATATGCTGACCGACGGCATGCTAACCAAGCATGAGATCTTCCTTAACACCTCTTTGGGTGAGGCTGCCGCAGAGGAGAACTTGGACATTTTCGCTCCAGTGTTCGCTTATTGTGAGTCACTAATGTTCGCTGTTAACTTCGCTACAACGTTATTTCAGGAACCGATGCAAATGGCAAACATCTGAAACAGAAGTCGATGAACAGGCGAGTCGGAAGTAGCGGCTGCGGACTTCAACAATCGGAAGAGACCGAACTCCTGAGCGTTGGCCTCGACTTCGCACTGATCCACACGTACCGTTAAACGTGCACGTTGGGTACCTCCCCGTACCGTTCTACCCCACCTCGCACCGTCCACCGTACCGTTCTTTCCCTCCCAGTACCTTTTGCCGTACCGTTCTATCCCTCCTCGTACCGTCCGCCCGTACCGTTCTACCCCTCCCTGTTCTGTTTACCGTACCGTTCTACCCCTACCGTTCACCGTACCGTTCTTCCCTCCCAGTACCTTTTGCCGTACCGTTCTATCCCTCCTCGTACCGTCCGCCCGAACCGTTCTACCCCTCCCTGTTCTGTTTACCGTACCGTTCTACCCCGTACCGTGCACCGTACCGTTGTTCTCCTCCCGTTCCGTTCACCGTACCATTCTACCCCGTACCGTTCACCGTGCCGTTCTTACTCTCCCCGTTCCTTTCACCCGTGCCGTCCTACCCCTCCGCGTACCGTTTACCATACCGTCATACTCCTCCCCGTACCGTTGTACCCCTCCGCGTACCGTCCGCCCGTACCGTTCTACCCCTCCCCGTACCGTTCACCCGTACCCTTATATTGGCATAACGGTACGGGTCCGTACCCTTAATCGGTACAGGGGCCGAAGTCTATGTCAGACGATTGATGGAACCCACTTTGCCAATTAATGACTAGCACGTTCTGCCCCGTGCGTTAGGGCAAAGGGCTTCTTCTCCTTTTTTCTGGTAGGTCCCAAGAATGACGTATAGGAGTACCAAGGTTCAGAAATTCGGGGTAGACATCGCAGAAAGAACGCCGTGCTTCCGTACACTGGCCCCTGTCCTGCTACCTGGTTCATTATTCAGATCTGGGCGTAACTTCAAACGACCTCTATGGGGAGTACTTCTTTTAGCGGGTCGCCTTCTCCTATAAGTTGTGGTGGCTTGAGCGTCGGAGCAGTGTCCTCTCAGTCACCCACCTCACGGTTCTTCCCGGCTACCGACTCTTATCCTCCTGGCCCCAGCACCTCTGAGGCCTCGGGCATAGGCCCTGCTTCTCTCGCCTGGCTCCAAGCACCTCCTATCTTCTCGTCTGCTACCGTTTTTTTTATGCTGGTACTCGTTATAATCCGGGACAAGGCGCATAGTTAGGGCTCTCGACGACCATAAATTCGCTCCTTATGTGCCTGAGGTCGATCGTTTCGCTGTGCGTCGGCAATGCTGCGGCTTTGTAACATATGCCGACCGGCGGCATGCTAACCAGGCACGAGATCTTCCTAACACCCCTACGGGTGAGGCTGCCGCAGAGGAGCTTGTAAACCTTTTCCATGGCATTAACTATCTTTCTGCATAGCTCTCCTACAATGTTCCCATGACTGAGTATATTTTGGGCAACTTTGCGCCCTCTGCTGGGGTATGCAACGACATTGCAATGGACACTACTTAACACTTCGTGCTTTGACAAAGCTGTAGCGCCTTGGCTAGCCTAGATTTTTTCGGGTTGATAGGTACCCATGTTCAAGTGGAAACGTTTAAGCTTCGATGCTTAAAAATTCAGCTCCTAACGACGGCTGACCTCGACGGCCGCGTCAAGGAGAAGCTTTCCCGGATTCGCTCCTTCACTTCCTCCTTGGGCACGGAAGCTGAGAACGCCAAGAAAGCTCCGACAAGAGGAGAAGGCACCCGATCGAAGGGGCAGGTAGTGCACACTGCAGCTGACGGTATTTGAGCCGCGTACAACGAATGCGCCTTGACTGGAGAACGGATCAGTTTTTCTTGACTGAAGAACAATTGCGCACCTTCATTAGAGATATTTGTCTCCTCCTAGTGATGCGCTTTATACTGCTCCCTGAATACGGTTATTGCGCTAAAGTGCCATATGTTATTGACTTGTTTCCGTACTGCGTTATTGACCTTAAGACCTTGCATTCCGTGCTAAACAGTAAATTGCATGCGAGCTTCCCATCACAATTCTCCATCGAGCCATCTAAGACCCGTGGTTGGTCCCGTGTGCGTCTCTGCATCAACACTGATTCTAGCCGATTATGTCGTCGCAGTTACTTCTTGCACAGGTGTGAGACACTGTTCAATTCTCTTCCACCGGAAGTTCGCTCACTTATCTACTCTCCAAGTTTTGTCACTGCTCTTGATTCTATGGATTTTACTCATTTACTTTCGACGCATTGATACTTGTCGCGCATTTAGTTGCGTAAATAAATACAATACAATACAATGTTCCGTACGATGTGGCATTACCTCTCTTCCATGTTTACGGCTCCAGTTTGCTCGATATTTAGCACTAGTACGGGCCGTACTAATGTCCTACTGTACCGTATTACGGTCCCTACTGTCGTGCCGAACTGTACGGTACGGGTGGGGTCAGTATGGTGGGAGCACGGCACGGGTGCCGCTTAGCAGTTAGCTCCGATTTCACCGCGTCAGCGATCGTCACGCTCCTCCGCAATAGCGCTTCGTTTGGCTGGCTAATTGCTATCAGTTTAGACTGCACCGATCAGCTCCTGACAACCGGTGGCCTCAACTACCACGCCAAGGAGAAGCTTGCCCGGATTGGCCTCCTTTACTAGGCAGTGGTACACAGCTGTAAATATTCATTTTTAGAAGAGCTTAACTTTAAGCATAGGTTGGTGACTCAATTGTAGGCATAAGTTACATAAGCCTCACCCGTAGACAGTCATAAGTTTTCCGACTAGGCTACTAATTCTACGCGTCGTTAGCTTTCGCAGACCTAATGGTATGGCTGACATCAGTTTAGTCAGCGCGTCCTAAGGCCAAATCCTCGGCCACCAAATATGTTGCTCTAAGTTTCTCAAACGGTAATCCTGAGCTTCCTAGCCCTAAGGAAACATAGGCCTAATATCCTTGCGATCGCATTCCTCTTGCGAACTCAATACTTACGCTAATAGTCCTAAGCTTTCCGCCGCCATGTTCTAGACCCAACCCTTTTAGGAATACCTAAACCCAAGCAAATAGAGGCATAGCCCTTAGTTCCTTAGACCTAAGCCTTCATCCAGCGTATCCCAAGGTTGAGGCTTCTTAAAACCTAGTATTCCGAAGCCTAGTAAGAAGACCCTAGGCATAAGCTTACACTGAGCTGGAAGTCGACAACAGTACAGATGGTACGACCGTACCCTACCGTAATGCCGTACTATCGGTACGGAATACGGTACGGCTTAAGCTTTCTCGGTACTAAGCACGAGTAAGGCCCGTATTAGGCCGTACCGCACCGTACTGCGGCCCGTACTGCCGTACTGTACAGTACGAGAGGGGTCAGTACGATACGGAACAACGGTACGGGTGGGTCAGTACGATACGGAGTACAGTACGAGTGGCAGTTGCCGATCTGTACGTCAAGGGTGCACCATATAACCCTGGCTTTAGGCTTCAGACTTACACTAGTGATGATGAGCGCCACTAGACTTACAACACCGGTGATGAGCGCCTGGAGGCGGCTGGCTGGTGGCGGTGGAAACCACCGAGTCTGGCTCGAGGTCGGTGTTACACATGGAACAGTTGCCGCCGAAGCCGAGCGCGCGGGCATCAGCCTTCTAGAGCCATCGCTTACGAGCCAAGCTTTATTTGCGATTATTAAAGGTGATACGCGTCGTTAATTTTTGTCAGGTTTCGGACGCCATCTCCGAATTTTGTAGATTAAATTTTAAAAAGATTAATACGGGTATCAATGTCAATTTAAATATGACATTTTTAAATAAAATTAATATTTTAAATTAAATATTAAACAAATTAAGGTTAAAATTAAAACATAAAGTTTAGTCTTTGCTCCCGTTACGGGATCAGTAACGTGAATAACGACACGGAACACGTCATGGCCAACGCCACGGATGCCTACCCTTAATTAGTATTAGTCAAAGCTCTGTCTTGCCGTCACTCCTTATGTGCCTGAGGAAGATCCTTTCGTTGTCTCTCGACTATGGCTGCGGCCTTAGTAACATATGTCGACCAGCGGCATGCTTTTCGGAGCATGAGATCTTCCTAACACCCTTTGGGTGAGGCTGCCGCAGCAGGATAATGCAAAACGTCCGCTCAGAATTCGATTCTTGTAAGGCTTTAATGTTCTCTGTTAACATCCTACACCTTTTATCACAGGAACCGTTGAAGTTGGCAATGTTTCTTTCAAGAGAAATCGATGAACGGACGAACCACGATGTAGTACCGGATGCGGAGCTCCACAGTCGGAAGGAACTTCTCAAGTGGTGAACGATAGTCGAAACCCACTTTAGCCGATTTAGCCGATAGCCGACGTAGCCATAGCAGAATTAGCCCTGTTTATTGGGGCAACTGGTCTCTTCTGCTTGCCGGTAGGCCCCATGGATGATGAATGTGAGGGCCCGGCAGCCGAAACTCGGGAAATAGGCAGAAGACGCTATTATGTCCGCTTCCGGGCTGGGCATGTCCTGATCCTAGTCCTGGTCCCGTCGTTCTGTAGATTCTGGTCAAGGTCCTGGTCTCGATCGTCGAAAAAAGACGCGCCGCAAAACGCAGTCCGACAAAAAGGTTTGTGTGTTTCCTAGCATTATGCCACGACATTCTTCGCATCGTCGACGCACTTGTGCCGTGTCTGTGTCTCCCAATTCTCGGGTGTTGAGGTGTCGAGAACCAGGGAGTTTGCCAACATAGTATGGAGAAAAATGAGGTGACTTTTAGTCCTGGATCTTGGGGGTCTGGATTCTGGACCTGGTACTTATGAATGCCCAGCCCTGGTCCGCTTATTGGGCCGGATGCCCTGCTCTTGTCTGCATAGTTGTCGTGGCTCGTAAAAATTGAACTGAGGAGTGAGGACTGAACTCATGCGACCTTTATGGGGGCGTCCCTTCTGAGTGATCCGCCTACGCCTATAAGTTGTAGTGGCCCGAGCGTCGGAGAAGCGTGCTTACATCCGCTTGACCTCACACTTCAGTAATGAAAGTATGTTATCGCCCCATATCTAGGCCCTTGTGATGCTGGCAGCGCAGCTCCCTGAGCTAGAGGGCATGGCACAGAGCTGACCAATGTTGCCCTTCTGTGCCAGCGTGTCCCATGATCCGGAAATTTTCGCGATGATCTGACCTGGCCTGACTTGAAGGTCAAAGTCAGGTCAGGTCAGGTCACCAAAAGCCAGTGACTTTGGTAGGTCAGCAAAACACGGTTCTGTGCCCGATTTCCCTCGTTGTCGTGCACTAATGTGGCCTGGATTCAGTCGGTTGTCCATTAATTCGATCCCAGTAATGCGGCCACTCAAATTCCTTCCCGCTAAGTTCGACCCACGACAGTTCTTGATCCCGGTACACGCTTGGTAATATTATTCAGCCTCCACCGAAGCTTAGGCTATTTCCTCTTATTGCTTAGCTCAGGCTTGGCCTTTTTGCATGTCGCTTTGCTCTGAAAGGCAAAAAAGAGATTAGGAACGATGGAAGTCGCCGCTGAAAATAAGGAAAAATGTCGAAAATACGGGGGCTGGGACCGCATTTGCCGGAACCGAATTTACTAGGGGCCATACACACGCGCTTATTTCGACAGCGGCGTCCATAGACCGCTGTCGCCCGCTCAACGTTGTTTTCATTTCGAAATGCTCAGCTCACTTCTTATCAGTGACATTCGTGCTTGCATGGACCACGGCTTAAGCATCTGCGTGTGCAGCTTTTTTCCCCGATGTTTTATCAGTTCCTCCGCATAATCAGTCCCTCCTCTTGGCCACTCAACACCAGTTGGTCCGCTCGAACGCCTCGCAAACAACTGTCCTCTGTTCCCATGCAATCGGCTTCGCAAGGAACTGGCGGAAATGGCTCCAAAGGGAATAAACGACGTCACCGTAAGAAGAAACCGCTAAAGGTTTGCGTGGAACTACGCTTCAACGAGGGCGGCAATGAGCAGGGAATGTGGCGTGCTGACCTTCCAGTTGCCGGTGTGACTGTCGACAAGCTGATCGACCGCGCCATTGCTAAAGCTGAACAGGATCGTAGCAAATGGCGGGTGCTGTCGTGCACGTGCTTCGACAAAAGCCTCGGAAAGTCTGTGGACATCAACCGAAGTGAGCAAGCAGGTACGGCCGAGACTTTCTTACCCCTGGTTCTTACCTATTTCTGTGTAGCGCCGGCTTGGGCGTTGCTGGAACCGAACTGGTTGTGCTAAAAATTGGACCGATTTGGATTCGATTCCAACCGATTTCAAAATGAACACCGATTTTTAAAAAAAATTTATTGCTAATTTTAAAATATTCTTTAAAATAACTTTAGTTGATTAAAACAAGTCCCGTTTAAAATTTTAAAAAAGGCCAGGCTCGCGCCGGCCCGTGTCCCGGCACAGTTCGAAGAACTGAGCCCCGATCCCTGGGCCCGGTTACACAGATTTTATAATTGCTTACCACTTCTGATAGGTTCGCATCGCACAAAGCACAA